>JARQOC010000011.1:18957705-19237725 GCA_033576535.1 Allobates femoralis
GTACAATGACTGATAACACCTCTGTATACAGTAGATAACACCGGATCCACCATTCACAATAGGTGATATCACAGCTCACCTCCTCCTGTACAATGACTGATATCACCTCTATATACAGTAGATAACACAGGATCTACCATTCACAATAGATGATATCACAGCTCACCTCCTCCTGTACAATGACTGATAACACCTCTATATACAGTAGATAACACAGGATCCACCATTCACAATAGATGATATCACAGCTCACCTCCTCCTCCTGTACAATGACTGATAACACCTCTATATACAGTAGATAATACAGGATCCACCATTCACAATAGGTGATGTCACAGCTCACCTCCTCCTCCTGTACAATGACTGATAACACCTCTATATACAGTAGATAGCACAGGATCCACCATTCACAATAGGCGATATCACAGCTCACCTCCTCCTGTACAATGACTGATAACACCTCTATATACAGTAGATAACACAGGATCCACCATTCACAATAGGTGATATCACAGCTCACCTCCTCCTCCTGTACAATGATTGATAACTCTCATATAAATATATACGGTACATACTGTATTTTTCACTTTTTAAGACACACTTTTGTTCCCCCAAATTTTAGGGGAAAGTGGCAGGTGCATCTTAAAAAACGAACGTACAGTGCAGGGGAGAGTGGGGGCAGCTCTGGAGTGTGTCCGGGGACTGGGGCGGGCTCAGTCTTTCAGTGCCTCTCTCCCTGACTGCCACAATCTCCCTCCGAGGTACCAGAGAAGCTGGTCATGTGATCGGGCTCACACTGATGACATCACCCGCACTGCAGTCATCAGTGTGCACCCGATCACATGACCAGCTTCTCTGGGACCTCGGAGGGAGATTGCGGCAGTCAGGGAGAGAGGCACTGAAAGATTGAGCCACGCGCCGGAGAGGTAAGTATAAAATGTTTGTTATTTTCTGCCCAGCAGCAAGCAAGCATGTGCCAGCCCTGGGGCGGAGGTGCCAGCCCTGGGAGACTTGTGCCAGCCCTGGGGACCATGTGCCAGCCCTGGGGGACTTGTGCCAGCCCTGGGGACCATGTGCCAGCCCTGGGGGGCATGTGCCAGCCCTTGGGACCATGTGCCAGCCCTGGGGGCCATGTGCCAGCTCTGGGGGACTTGTGCCAGCCCTGGGGACCATGTGCCAGCCCTGGGGGGCATGTGCCAGCCCTGGGGGACTTGTGCCAGCCCTGGGGACCATGTTGCAGCCCTGGGGGGCATGTGCCAGCCCTGGGGGCCATGTCATGTGCCAGCTCTGGGGGACTTGTGCCAGCCCTGGGGACCATGTGCCAGCCCTGGGGGGCATGTTCCAGCCCTGGGGGACTTGTGCCAGCCCTGGGGACCATGTGGCAGCCCTGGGGGGCATGTGCCAGCCCTGGGGGGGCATGTGCCAGCCCTGGGGGACATGTGCCAGCCATAACCATAATAAGGGGGCCATATCTAGGATGGGGGAAATATATCCCAAGATGAGAACCATGTACCAGGAAGAGGGGGCTATGAGAGACATATACCCTATATGATTTGTAAGACGGACACTGACATTATAAGACAGACCCCATTTAACATTAAAAACTATTTATTTTCTCTTTTCCTTCACCAAATTTGGGGTGCATCTTATAATCAGGTGAGTCTTATAAAGCAAAAAATACGGTATGTATATATATACATAACATTAATGTAAACTTTTTGCTTTATTGCCTAGAATTGAAATTGAGTCAAGGTGTGGACGGCTTCCGTCTGTCTAATCCCCCGATCTTACTGGTGTGCTCCCTGCATGCCAGTTTGGAGGTAAGTAAAATAGTGAAATGTACCATAGACTTTTTAATGTGATCGCACATCTCCTAATTATGTCATTAATACCAAGGCAGCGATATCAAAAAGGATTTATAGGCAAAAGTTAGAGAAAAAGTAAAGAACCATCACAGTGATGTCTCATACTGATCCTGCAGGTAGTGTTTCCTTCTGCAGAGACTTTAGCTACTGCATGAGGACAGTCTGCTCACCTGTAAAGGAGGCATTTTTCTTATTGTTTCTTAGAACAGCGCCACTCCAGTTGACAGACTACTACTAGAACTACTTCAACCAGACGATCCATTGTCCTGGTCTTCCATTGGTAGCAGCGCAGATCGTACGACACTTCGTCCTTATATGCTGACAACCACTGTAAAAGCAGATCACGTCTGCTGCAGTCCCCAGCGTGGTGCATATAGAGTAGGGAGGATGAAGGGTTAAACACCGCGCTGCCGTATTCTGCCAGACATCAAAGAGTGAATATAATATTGATTTATTAGTCAACGTGTATTAGGGCTAATATCATATTGCCATGTTTCAGGGCGTTTCAGGGATTTCTGAAACGTGTTTATGGTGCCCCGCTAGTGTTGGTGCCGCTAAAGGGGTACTGTACCCAAGACAGTGAGTATGGTATTCCTGTCATTAGGGGGATATGATGTTAATCTGAGGCCCTCATCCCTGCATTCACACACCTAGAATAAGGGGACTAAAGGGTTAATCTGTTTGCCTGGGAGACCCAGCCCCCCCGGTGGGAGAAGCTTAGGTGTAGTGGAAAGAGTGGGAAGGAGGGAGTGAAGACAGAACAACCATGGAGAGAGATTGAGGAGGAAGGAGAGAAAGCCTGGGGGAGACGAGGATCGTCGTGCACATCTCAGAGGAAAGCGCAGTGAACGGACACCAGGTCCGAGACTGTGCAGGGTCACACATCCCGGCAGTCAATACCGGAAGGTGGGGAATTCCAGATTTCCCAGCCACACAGTGTCAGGAGGCAAAGCACAGAGTTCAGCAACACTGACGCCCGGGAACAGGGTAGCGAAAGTGAAGGACTCGAGCTGCCTATCATACGGCACACACAGGAGAGAGAGGGCAAGCAGCCGCAGGAGCCACAAGTAAAAGCGCAGGTAGAGAAAGGAAAGAGAGTGACTAAAGAAGGAGCATCGAAGAGGGCCTCGGAGACACTGCATCCTCTGATGACTACCCAGCCAGCCACCCGTGACTGTGCACCATGTGAACTGTCTGAGAGCAGCCATGCTGAGTTGCCAGTAAAGTACCTGTGCAGAGCAAGAAAGCCTCCGGTGTCTTATTTCTACTACACTCCATCTGGAGAAGCTGCAGCATTAAGTAAGTGCAGCGTACGAAATACAATCCCTCACCAGACCCCTGCACCCTGTACACAGACATTCCACACTGCCCCGGGGATTGGCTTTACCTGTGGAAAGCCGTTCCACCCCAGCTGCCATCCATCATCCCCGGAGGTTCTACAGCAGCGGTGGTCCCCACTGACCACATCCCACCGGTGGCGTCACGACAAATTCGCTGTAGATACCCCCTTTTTCAACTGAGTCCAGGCCACGGGACCGGGACACGACCACCATGATCCCCAAGAGACAGCACCGGCCCGATTCCCGAGTACCCCACGGCCTGGGGGCCCATCATGTTGTCTAATAAATCAATATCGTATTCACCCTTTGATGTCTCGTGGAATACGGCAGTGCGGTATTTAACCCTTCATCCTTTCTTTAATTTTCTGAGATAACGACCTTTGGGTTTTCATTAATCATCAACATTAACAGAAATAAACACATGAAATAGATCCCTCTGTGTGCAATGACTCTCTATAATAGATGTGTGTCACTTTATGTATTGAATTACTGAAATAAAGTCACTTTTTGATGACATTCTAATTCATTGAGACGCTCCTGTACACACACGATGCCGCAGCACCCTGCAAGTAAAGCATACGTTAACTTCGGTATTGCTATAAACGATAAAACATAAGTTACTTGGCTACCTGCAGGTAAGTAGAGGGTTTCTTTGCAGAAAATTGACTGATTTGAGTCGTGATTTCTCCTGATTTTTGGGACGGACGTCCCAGTGAATGCAACATTGGAGATTTCAAGGACACAAGTCAAACAATTGAACTTTCTCTCGTCCTCGCGCTCGGAAAGCTTTTAGAGCCGAGTCATTTATAACGTTCCCGAACGCTGATTGTTTGTATCATTTTCTACATCGTAACTTAATGCTTCATCTGTAACAACAGAAGCTGTTAAGCCAAATCCTGAAAGCTTTTTGCATGAATTTTCGCTGCTAAATTAGGCAAATTTGACCTGGGAATCTGAGTACAGATAGAAGATTTCACACCGGGGGCTCATTTGCACAAAGTACCTCACTGTAAAGACTCCATAAAAATCATATTTTCCTTTTTTTTTTGGGGGGGGGGGGAGGTTTAGCTCATCAATGTGAGACTACAGGGTTTTTCATTTATGAACTTATGTCACCGCGTAGCTGCTATGTGTCTATGTCATTAAATCCGCTGCGGGGAGTCTCCGGCAATGAGTCGCGAGCTCAGTGATTCTCCTTTTTATGGCTGATTTTACCCTTTTTGGCACGGTGACTTAGGCTTTCCAAATGCTAATTGCTGCTGTAGAACCTCAGCAAAATGGATCTAACCGTTACCAGCTAAGTCCCAGCTCCCGGTGCAATCAAGAAAATGGATCTACGATGCTTTAGTGCTGTGAGAATAAATATGCAAGCATTCGGGAACCTGGATTTTTCCGGACATTTGTGTTTTTATCTTTTTTTTTTTCCTTTTTTATTCACTTTCATGTGTAAATATTTACACTAAAATCAGCTTTATTTGCTGACACAGATCGAGGGGTTAGGCGCAAAGAAGATGGGTATCAATCCCTTTCTTCAGCAACGTCTGGACTTTCCACAATTGTATAGTTTTAACCCTTCACCACCCTGCAATTTTCCGTTTTTCTTTTTTTTAATACATCGGACGTTTCTGAAAGCAGCGATACAAAATAATAACTTTTTTTAGTTTTTTGTTAATTGTTTTAATTTCAATGGAGATTTGCACTTGCGTTTTTTATTTTTCTTTCATATTTTTAAAACCTTTTTTTTTATTTTACTGTACTAACTAATCCCTATAGGGGACTTGAAGCTGGAATTGTCCTATTTCTTGTGCTGTACAGATTAGGGCATCAACATCAGCATAAGCATTAGCATCAACATTAGTATCAAAATCAGCATCAATATCAGCATCAGCATCAGCATCAAAATCAGCATCAATATAAGCATGAAAATCAGCATCAACACAAATATCATCATCAGACTCAACCTCAGCATCAACATCAGCATCAACATCAGCATCAACATCAGCATCAACATCAGCATCAACATCGGCATCAACATCGGCATCATCATCAACATCATCATCATCATCATCAGAATCATTATTGGCATCAGCATCAACATCAGCAGCATCATCAGCATCATCATCAACATCAGCATCAACATCAGCATCTACATAAGCATCAATATCAGCATTAATATCATTATAAGCATCAGCATCAATATCAGCATCAAAATGATCATCATCAGCAGCATCATCATCAACATCAGTATCAACATCAGCATCAAAATCAGCATCAAAATCAGCATCAATATCAGCATCAACATCAGCATCAACATCAGCATCAACATCAGCATCAACATCACCATTGGCATCAACATCAGCATAATCAGTATCAACATCAGCATCAACATCAGTAAGAAAAAGATGGGTATCAATCCTTTTCTTCAACAACATGTGGACCTTTACATAATTATATAATTTAACCCTTCACCACCCTGCAATTTTCCTTTTGTCTTGTTCATTTCTCAAAGCAGTGAAACTAAATATGTGTACTTTTTTTTGTTAGTTATTTTATTCTCACTGGGGATATGGCCTTGCATTTTTTTGTTTTCTTTCATATTTTTAAAAAACATTTTTTTTTAAATTTTAATGTACTAACCAATCCCCGTAGGGGACTTGAAGCTGTGGTTGTCCGATTGCTTGTGCTATACAGAGCAGGGCATCAACATCAGCATAAGCATCATCATTATTATCAGCATCAACTTCAGCATCAATATCAACTTCAACATCAGCATTAATATCAGCATCAACATTAACATCAGTATCAGCATCAACATCGGCATCAACATCGGCATCAACATCGGCATCATTCTCAACATTAGCATCAACATCAGCATCAACATCATCATCAGCATCAACATCAGCATCATCCTAAACATTAGCATCAACATCACCATCAGCAGCAACATCAGCATCAGCATCAACATCAGCATCAATGTGAGCATTAACATCCAGCATCATCATCTGCATCAACATCAGCATCATCATCAGCATCAACATCCACATCAACATCAGCATCACAATCAACATCATCATCAACATCAGCATCACAATCAACATCATCATCAACATCAGCATCAATATCAGCATCACAATCAGCATCAACATCAGCATCATCCTCAACATTAGCATCAACATCACCATCAGCAGCAACATCAGCATCAGCATCAACATCAGCATCAATGTGAGCATTAACGTCCAGCATCATCATCTGCATCAACATCAGCATCATCATCAGCATCAACATCATCATCAACATCAGCATCACAATCAACATAATCATCAACATCAGCATCAATATCAGCATCACAATCAGCATCAACATCAGCATCATCATCAACATCAGCATCAATATTATAATCATCAGCATCAACATGAGCCTAAACGTCAGCATCAGCATGAACATCAACATCATTATCAACATCAACATCAAAATCAGCATCATTATTAGCATCAACATCAGCATCATCATCAACATCAGCATCAACATCATCTTCAGCATCAAGATTAGCATCAACATCAACATTAATATCATCATCAACATCAGCATCAACATCAGCCTCATCATCAACATCATTATCAATATCAGCATCAACATCAGCATCATCATCATAATCATCAGCATAAACATCAGCATCAACATCAGCCTCAACATCAGCATCAGAATCAGCATAAACAGCAACATCATTATCAACATCAGCATCAAAATCAATATCATTATTAGCATCAACATCAGCATCATCATCATCTTCAGCATCAAGATTAGCATCAACATCAGCATCAACATCAATATCAGCATCAACCTCACCATCAGCATCAACATCAGCATCAACATCAGCATCAAGATCTACATCAGCATCAGTTGGGCGAGAAGAAGATGGGTATCAATCCTTTCTTTCAGATATGTCTGGACTCTGGATACCTGCTGAAGACTAAGTACTTAGGACCGAAATGCGTCCAGAGTGGGGGCTGCGTACCCCATATTATTGATGATTTTAATGCACATAAAGACTGAACTTTTGAATGTCATCATCCATTTTACCATATAGTGTACTGGAAAACGCAGTAAATTGAAAAAATAGTGCAATTTAACGATCTCTTTTATTTGTTTTTTTTATTTACCATATTCACTATATGGTAAACCTGACCTGTTAGTATGACTACACTTGTCGGTGCCAATTCGTAGATACCAAACATGTTTACTTTTACTTTTATATAAATGGTAGAAAAAAAATTCTGAAGTTTGTTTTAAACAAAAAAAAAAAAAGGCCATTGGAGCCATTTTCCACGATCCGTGACGTTCTCATTTTTGGGGGTTTAGGGCGATGTGACGACTTATATTTTGAGTATTGAGCTGGTGTTTTGAATTATATTATTTTTGGGTAGATGAGATGTTTTGATCACCCGTCATTGCATTTTATTGCATTTATTTGCAATCAAAAAATGTAATTTTGGCGTCTGGACTTTTTTTCCGTTCCGCAGTTTACCAATCAGATTATTTATTTTAGATTTTGATAGATCCGGCAGTTCTAAACATGGTGATACCAAATATGTGTATTTTGTTTAAGAACTAGTTGTTTTCTTAATAGGGCAAAAAGGGTAGATGATTTAAACTTTAATTAATTTTTTTTTATTATTTTTTTTAAAACTTTTTATTTTCACTTTTTCTTTATTTAACATGTCCTCAACGCTGCAGTGTGTGATTGCTTCTGCAGTACAGAGTGGAGTTGATGCTGATCTCTGTACTGAAGAAATTATCATCTCCTGTGAACGCTGCCGCTCAGTCAATGTTCACAAGAAGTATGTGATAGTAACAAGGGTCATCATTTGACCCCTCGCTGTAATGGCAATATCGGCACCCTGTGATCGCGCCACAGAATTACTGATGGCTTCGAGGACCTGCCAGCTTCCAGTACCGCGAGATAACCCGGAAGCAACGCTGTCCACGCTATAGATAGGAAAACTTTACATTTAATGGCCACTTTACACGCGTCAACAGGAAGATAGAAACCGGCAGGTGTCGGAGACAATTGTACCTTTTACCTTCAAAACACCTTGAAGAGGCTGCGTGTAATTCAGGTATCTGCAAGGTGTTTTGAAGGTAAAAGGTACAATTGTCTCTGACACCTGCCGGTTTCTATCTTCCTGTTGCCGCGTGTAAAGTGGCCATAAGGGAAGTAGGGGAAGAAATATGAAGAGGGACCTGGTGCATCCCCGAACCGGAAGTAATAGGGCAAAGGGGGCGACATGACTGTGACGGACAGGGGGTGTAGACCATCAGGTGCAATTAATAATGAAGGAGGTGGACATAATATAGGATGGAAACTTCCACATAGCACAATGCACGCCCTGAAGAAAAAGAACTTTGAAACGTACGTCGGCTGTGGTACTGTAGCAGGGTCACTGTGGCAGGAGGGGATCAAGGAGTGATTTGCGATAAGGATTTCTTTGCACCAGGTACTGAACACATTTTAAATCCAACCTCAGTTTATTTAATAGCAGCTGGACTGCATGGAATTCTGTGATGTTTCCAAATTTAAGGGTTTGGAGTAGGAACATTACAAATGTGATGGTGCTATAAGCTTTTCTTTTGATCTCCTATATATTTTGTCAATTTTGTATTTTTTTGCCAACCCTGTAATAATGTGCATAATAGGGACTGAGAGCCCTTTGACATGTTGTTTTGTATTATAAATTTTTTTTTAGCATAAATCAATTTTAACAAATGAAGTGATATTTTGCCATAATAATTTGGTGTGCGTATTCACTGGAAAATATCAATATAGCCTTCCGGTTATAGGGATATTTTGAAAGGTACAGCTTCCAGTACTGACTCCTGCTTGCTGCTCTGACTCAATCCTGCCAGCTTCCAGTACTGACTCCTGCTTGCTGCTCTGACTCAATCCTGCCAGCCACCAGTACTGACTGATGCTTACTGTTCTGACTCCAGCCTGCCAATCCTCCAGTACTGACTCCTGCTTGCTGCTCTGAATCCATCCTGCCAGCTTCCAGTACTGACTCCTGCTTGCTGCTCTGAATCCATCCTGCCAGCTTCCAGTACTGACTCCTGCTTGCTGCTCTGACTCAATCCTGCCAGCCACCAGTACTGACTGATGCTTACTGTTCTGACTCCAGCCTGCCAATCCTCCAGTACTGACTCCTGCTTGCTGCTCTGACTCAATCCTGCCAGCCTCCAGTACTGACTCCTGCTTGCTGCTCTGACTACATCCTGCCAGCCTCCAGTACTGACTCCTGCTTGCTGCTCTGACTACATCCTGCCAGCCTCCAGTACTGACTCCTGCTTACTGCTCTGACTACATCCTGCCAGCCTCTAGTACTGACTCCTGCTTGCGCTCTGACTCCATCCTGCCAGCCTCCAGCACTGACTCCTGCTTGCTGCTCTGACTCCATCCTACCAGCTTTCAGTACTGACTCATGCTTGCTGCTCTGACTCCATCCTGTCAGCCTTCAGTACTGACTCCTGCTTGGTGCTCCAACTCTATCCTGACAGTCTCCAATACTAACTGCTACTTGCTGCTCTGACTCTGACCTGCCAGCCACCAGTACCAAATCTTGGTGCTGCTCGGATACCAACCTGCCAGCCTCCAGTACCAACTTCTGTTTGCTGCTCCGACTCTGACTTGCCAGCCGTCAGTACTGACTCCTGCTTGTTGCTGCAACTCCGACCTTGCAGTCTCGAGTACCAACTCCTGCTTGTTGCTTCAACTCCGACCTTCCAGCCTCAAGTACCGACTCCTGCTTCAACTCTGATCTGTCAGCCTCCAGTACTGACTCCTGCTTGCTGCTCTGACTACATCCTGCCAGGTTCCAGTGCTGACATCTGCTTGTTGCACTGACTCCATCCTGCCAACCTCCAGTACCTACCCCTGCTTGCTTTATCTTACTGCAAACCAGCCTTCTCACCTATACCTGCATTCCTGATCCCCGGGTCAGCTGCTGCAGTATTGGCGAGTGTCGTGGACTGGTACCAGGTGTCTATCGGCAGCCCAGGCCACCCTAACCATCAGAGGCTCTGGTGAATACCCAGACACTTAGTTACACCCCCCTCCCCAGCCCCCTGGATAAGCCAGGTCCCTGGCACACTGTGTCCACAAACACTAGCGTGACGGGGGTTTAATTCCAACATCCCCTGGGTGCAGGTGATACGTGTTGCTCTTGGGATAACACTTTTAAACAACAAAAAGACACTTTGAATCACTTGCCTTATTTTTTGTTTCTTTGATTGAACTTCTATATGCCACAGACCTGGATGTGTTATTTGGCACTTTGTAACAATTAAGGACCTCGGTCCGAAACGCGCCTGTGCTATTTTATTGCTAATGTGGTGTTGTACCATGATTTCAAAATGTTAAAATAATTAAAACAATTGTTTGTATCTCAGTGAACCCCGGCGCTGGACTTATACCTAGACGTAACCTTCTACATAATTGCAAAACTTGAAAAAAAGACTCAGTTCCATCAAGTTCAACTTTGCCTCTTATTATTTGCAAATCCACAAAGTACAAATGTCACTTTTCTAAGTGATTATTCCGTTTTATCCAATTACATGTTTAATGCCTTATTTTTTTTTTTCACAGGTTTTCAATCAAACCAGCATGAAGGACTTACGGCAAAAGTCGATTTTACTGACCGGCTATTTGGAGTTCTTAATTAAACATTATTACAGTGAAAATACGGCTGAACCCGAGAAACCTTATGCGAAAATAATCACACCCTCTCGCTTTGAGGATCGGGGATGTCAGCTCTCTCTGGCTTTTTCTCTGCCAATAAAAGCTGTTTACAAAGAGCTGGAGAAGCGAGGCGTCGCGGTACGTGGTGTCGTCCTTTTGTTGCAGACGTGTTTGCGAATTAACAATGTCAATAACCGTTTTACTTAATAAAATTGCACTTGACCCGGTAATCGCATTAAGACATTGCAAAGTTTTCTCAAGCTTTGCTCTTCACGAACGCTGACTTCCTTCTGTCACTTTGTAGGACAAATTAATGCATTATTTTCAATTAATTTTATATATTTTTTATGCATAAAGATTAAGACGCAGTCCTTAAAGTAGACATATTATGCATTTAAAGGGTGCCTGTGACCTGATTTGGGCCTATTAAACCAAAAACGCCACCTTCAGCAGCGCCTATGCTGCTTTTTAAGATGGGGGCTATTATGCCCTGACTGCCCCTGCGCACCTAATAAATACACTTTAAAAACTTCCCACCCGGTATGATAATTAATGTTTACCGGTCAAATGGGCTTGACGGTAGCTCGGTCTATGCTGCATTTCAAGAAGGAGGCTATCATGCCCCAACGTCCGCTACACTAAATAAATATATTTTAAAAACTTCCCGCCCTTTATGATAACCAGCCATATAGGCTTGATTGTAGCTTGGTCTGTCCTCTTCTTGCTGTCCGCCCCCCGCCTCTTCTCCCCGTCTGTTAGCCTCTTCTTGTAAATTCCGCTGGATCGGGTGCCTACGCAGAGACCTTAGCATTTCGCGCAGGCATAGTCTAAAACTGTTTTGTACATTCGGTCTCTGGGCTGGTGAACAGTGCGCCTGCGCGATACGAGAAGCTTCTGCACAGGCGCAAAGAACACTAAGGTTCATGCATGCGCAGAACAGTTTTAGGTTCTGCCCACAGTAGGAAATAACACAGTGCTCCTACACAAAATGCTAAGGTCTCTGCGCAGGCACCTGATCCAGCGGAATTTACAAAAAGTGGCTGTCGGATGGGGAGAAGAGGCGAGGCGGACAGCAAGAAGAGGATGGACAGACCGAGCTACAGTCAAGCCCATCTGGCCGGTAACTATTCATTATCATATAGGGTGGAAGGTTTTTAAAATTATTTATTCAGTGTACTGGGGGAGTTGGGGCGTAATAGCCCCCTTCTTAAAATGCAGCATAGGTGCTGCTGAAGGTGGCATTCTTAATTTAATAGGCCTAAATCAGGTGACAGGTTCACTTTAAATTCATAATATGTTCACTTTAAGGACTACGTCTCCATTTTTAAGCATAACAAATATATAAAATTAATTGAACATAAAGAATAAAGAAGAGCAATGGCATCCTACAAAATGACAGAAGTCAGCACTCGTGAAGAGCAAAGCTTGGGAAACTTTGCAAAGACTTAAGGTGGGTTTACACGTTTCAATATCGTTGCGATATCGCAACTCAATGGCGCGGGAGCGCGCATTTAGTGCACGTTTCTCTCGCATCGCATCGGAGGTTTACACGCTGCGATATCGGAATACAACGTCCGTGCGATGTCTCCGCCTCCCAACCCAGGATCGAACATTTAACATGGGAGTAAATGGGTGACGTTTCATATCGCATCGTAATTGGGCGTTTACACAGCACGATCCAGCTCCAATCTCCCTTCAATATCGGAGCATTGAATAGCACACTCATTCAATCCTCGATATCGCATTGACATCGTTCCTGCATCGTATTGGACGTTCACACCATACAACGCATGAACGATATAGCCTCCAACAATGGAACCACGTGACTTTTCAATGAAATTGGACGCCGATATCGCAACGTGTAAACCCCCTTTAGGCTGCTGCACATCAGCGATTTTTTTCAATCTCAGCAGATCCAACAGTTTTGCCGCATCTGCTGTGTAACGGCTCACTTGTGGCAAGCCCAATTTATTCCCTATGGGACTTGCAGTCATGTGCGGCACTTTGCCAGAATCGGCACTTGCGGCAAGTAAACAAAAAAACTTATTTTTTTCCTTTGCTATAAGTGCTGGATTTGACAAATCCAGCAAAACTGCAAGTGCCGCACATGACTGCAAGTCCCATAGAATATGAATTGGGCTTTCTGCAAGTGAGCCGTTACACGGCAGAGGCAGCAAAACTGCCGAACCTGCTGCGAATGTCAAAATTTGCTGATGTGAAAGCAGCTTAAATGTGATTATCGGGTCAAGTGCAATTTTATTAAAGAAATTATTTCTCTTTAAAGGAAAGGTTATCATTTTGGTTACATTAAATAGATTTCAGTAATATTTTTAACATTTAGAATTTTGAATTTCAACACTTTTCAAAATTATTTTGTGGATACGTATCACTGGAACAATCATTCCTCCGATATTATCTAAATAGAAAGGGCAGCAATGTTTTTATACTGTAAATCTGAAGCAAAGACAAGGTAATGGCCAGAGGTCGCCCATCACATTAGACTAAAGTCTTTTAAACCTATTGATTTTGATGGAATCAGCATAAGATAAGATAAGATAAGATAAACTTTATTGATCCGGAGGAAATTACAGTATTAAGCATAGGGGCATCTTGACTGCCCCAGTGGATAGGGCAGAAAAGGATTAATTTCAATCACCCAATTCCAACATTCTAATCCTAGATAAGACACTGCTACAGAAGTCTGGCATCAGATTCCTCTATTCTCCCCAAAAAGAGCTAATGAGTATTTCGATGAAATATGTAGGTTGATTTTGGAGAGAAAGATATCAAACAAAGAATCTTGTTGGGTTGCTTTCACATCACGTTTTTCTTCAACCCGACGCTGTCCGTTGTAAATCGGACGGCATCGGATCCGATTTTGGCCCCATGTTTTCCAATGGGAACGGATAGGATCAGAGTTGCTCTTAATGGCATCCGATTTGCCTCTGATCCGATCCTGTCCAATTTTCTGCAGCAGCCAAAATCGTAGACTGCTACGATTTTGGACTCTGCTGCAAAAATTGGATCGCATCGGATCCGATGCGATCTGATTAAAATAATATGGGAGTCTATGATGATCGGATCGGATGGAAAACCGGATCCGATATCGGATACAATTTTCTGTATTGAGCATGCTCAAACTCCAAGACCACTCCCAAAACCTCCCACAGCCCTCCCCAGACCTCCCCCAGCTCTCTTCCGACGCCATAAACGAATCCGATGAAAAATCTGACCGATGGCATCCGATTTTGAGCATCCGTTGCTCTCCGATTTACAACGGACGCAGCGGATTGCAGGAAAACGCGATGTGAAAGCAGCCTTAGTTTAAGAAAAATATAAAGTACTGCCCCTTAACCAGAGTGACGATGTAGAGCAGAGGTCCCCAACCTTTCTGACCTTGAGAGCCATATTCGGCTCTGAAACATGGTTGTGAACCACATTCAGCACATTGAGAGAGATTCGTCAGCCACATTCAGCTCTGAGAATCGTAAGTCACATTCAGCTCTAAAGGTACCGTCACACAGGGACATATCGCCGGCGATGTTGCCAGGGATCGCGGGAGCGCGCATCCCTGACAACATTGCCGGTGAGCTGTCACACTGAGCAACTTACCGGCGATGTGGCCGGCTAGTTGCCGCGGCTATCGCTCGCTGGGTCGCCCAGCAACCCAGCAAGCGATAACCCGCAATGTTGTAGATAGGCGGAATCGCCCGTAACATTGCGGGTTGCCGCGTTACACAGGGCGATCAGGCAGAATCGCCTGAGCAACATCGCCAGGTTTCCCAACACTGTTGGGAAACCTGGCGATGTGACTCAGGCGATTCATCGCATGATTATCGCCCTGTCACACGCGGCAATTCGCCGGCGATGTCGCCGCAACCTGGCCACGGCCCTCAGTTGCCGGCAACATCGCCGGCGATATCTCCCCGTGTGACGGTACCTTAAGAGCGTATCACGAACCACATTCAGCTCTGAGTAGGGATAAGCGAGTATACTCTTAACTATTCGGTTATCGCCGAATAGTATGGTATTCGGGCTCCTCCACGAGTTTACTTGTATTACTTGTTAAAAGTAGCGAGTAGTACATTCACTTTCGCAGTGTATCTATATACACTGCAAAAGTGAAATAAAAGTTAATAAAAGGTGTTAAAAAAAAAAAAAAACATACCTTTCCGACGGCTGTCCCGAGACCCGAAAAGAACACATTCGCTGGGCTGCCAGGAACTTAAGTATGATAGGCAATCAGATGGCCGGTAGGGATCAGGTGGTGTGTGACGTCAGACTTAAGGTCCTGGCAGCCCAGCGAATGTGTTCTTTTCGGGTCCCGGGACAGCCGTCGGAAAGGTATGTTTTTTTATATTTTTAACACCTTTTATTAACTTTTATTTCACATTTGCAGTGTATATATACACTGCAAAAGTACCTGCATTTCCCTTTGACTTACATTTGACTCGCTACTCGTAACGAGTATTAGGACCAACTCGTTACGAGTATAGTGAGTCTGAATATTTCACTACTCACTCATCCCCTTTTTATGAGAATCTGAACCACATTCAGCTCAGAGAATCATGAGCCACATTCAGCTCAGAGAGAGGATCGCGAGCCACATTCAGCTCAGAGAGGATGGCGAGCCACATTCAACTCTGAGAGGATGGCGAGCCACATTCAGCTCAGAGAGAGGATCGCGAGCCACATTCAGCTCAGAGAGGATGGCGAGCCACATTCAGCTCAGAGAGGATGGCGAGCCACATTCAGCTCAGAGAGGATCGTGAGCCACATTCAGCTCTGAGAGAGTATCACGAGCCACATTCAGCTCAGAGAGGATCGTGAGCCACATTCAGATCAGAGAGGATCGTGAGCCACATTCAGCTCAGAGAGGATGGCGAGCCACATTCAGCTCAGAGAGGATCGTGAGCCACATTCAGATCAGAGAGGAGCGCGAGCCACATTCAGCTCTGAGAGAGTATCACGAGCCATATTCAGCTCAGAGAGGATCGTGAGCCACATTCAGATCAGAGAGGATCGGGAGCCACATTCAGCTCAGAGAGGATCGTGAGCCACATTCAGCTCAGAGAGGATGGCGAGCCACATTCAGCTCAGAGAGGATCGTGAGCCACATTCAGATCAGAGAGGAGCGCGAGCCACATTCAGCTCAGAGAGTATCGCGAGCCACATTCAGCTCAGAGAGGATTGTGAGCCACATTCAGCTCAGAGAGGATCGCGAGACACATTCAGCTCTGAGAGGATCGCGAGGCACATTCAGCTCAGAGAGAGGATCGCAAGCCACATTCAGCTCAGAGAGGATTGCGAGCCACATCCAGCTCAGAGAGAGGATCGATAGCCACATTCAGCTCAGAGAGAGGATCACGAGCCACATTCAGCTCAGAGAGAGGATCGTGAGCCACATTCAGCTCAGAGAGGATCGCAAGCCACATTCAGCTCTGAGAGAGGATCGCGAGCCACATTCAGCTCAGAGAGGATTGCGAGCCATATTCAGCTCTGAGAGAGTATCGCGAGCCACATTCAGCTCAGAGAGAGTATCGCGAGCCACATTCAGCTCTGAGAGAGTATCACGAGCCACATTCAGCTCAGAGAGGATCGCGAGGCACATTCAGCACTGAGAGAGTATCGCGAGCCACATTCAACTCAGAGAGGATCGCAAGCCACATTCAGCTCTGAGAGAGTTTAAGAGCCACATTCGGCTCTGAGAGAGTATCGCGAGCCACATTCAGCTCTGAGAGAGGATTGTGAGCCACATTCAGCTCTGAGAGAGTATCGCAAGCCACATTCAGCTCTGAGGAGAGTATCGCGAGCCACATTCAGCTCTGTGAGAGGATCGCGAGCCACATTCAGCTCAGAGAGGATCGCGACCACATTCCAGCTCGAGAGAGGATCGCGAGCCACATTCAGCTCAGAGAGGATCGAGAGGCCACATTCAGCTCAGAGAGGATCGCGAGCCACATTCAGCTCAGAGAGGATCGCGAGCCACATTCATCTCTGAGAGAGGATCGCGAGCCACATTCAGCTCAGAGAGGATCGAGAGCCACATTCAGCTCAGAGAGGATCGAGAGCCACATTCAGCTCTGAAAGAGGATCGCGAGCCACATTCAGCTCTGAGAGAGGATCGCGAGCCACATTCAGCTTTGAGAGAAGGTCATGAGCCAAATTCAGTTCTGAGAGAGTATCGCGAGCAACATTCAGATCTGAGAGAGGTTCACGAGCCACATTCAGCTCAGAGAGGATCGCGAGCCACATTCAGCTCAGAGAGGATCGCGAGCCACATTCAGCTCTGAGAGAGTATCGCAAGCCACATTCAGCTCTGAGAGAGGATTGCGAGCCACATTCAGCTCTGAGAGAGTATCGTGAGCCACATTCAGCTCTGAGAGAGGATCGCGAGCCACATTCAGCTCTGTGAGAGGATCGCGAGCCACATTCAGATCAGAGAGGATCGTGAGCCACATTCAGCTCAGAGAGGATGGCGAGCCACATTCAGCTCAGAGAGGATCGGAGCCACATTCAGATCAGAGAGGACGGAGTCACATTCAGCTCTGAGAGAGTATCACGAGCCACATTCAGCTCAGAGAGGATCGTGAGCCACATTCAGATCAGAGAGGATCGTGAGCCACATTCAGCTCAGAGAGGATACGTGAGCCACATTCAGCTCAGAGAGGATGGCGAGCCACATTCAGCTCAGAGAGGATCGTGAGCCACATTCAGATCAGAGAGGATCGCGAGCCACATTCAGCTCAGAGAGTATCGCGAGCCACATTCAGCTCAGAGAGGATTGTGAGCCACATTCAGCTCAGCGAGGATCGCGAGACACATTCAGCTCTGAGAGGATCGCGAGGCACATTCAGCTCAGAGAGAGGATCGCAAGCCACATTCAGCTCAGAGAGGATTGCATAGTCACATCCAGCTCAGAGAGAGGATCGCGAGCCACATTCAGCTCAGAGAGAGGATCGCGAGCCACATTCAGCTCAGAGAGAGGATCGTGAGCCACATTCAGCTCAGAGAGGATCGCAAGCCACATTCAGCTCTGAGAGAGGATTGCGAGCCACATTCAGCTCTGAGAGAGTTTCGCAAGCCACATTCAGCTCAGAGAGAGTATCGTGAGCCACATTCAGCTCTGAGAGAGTATCACGAGCCACATTCAGCTCAGAGAGGATCGCGAGGCACATTCAGCACTGAGAGAGTATCGCGAGCCACATTTAACTCAGAGAGGATCGCAAGCCACATTCAGCTCTGAGAGAGTATTAAGAGCCACATTCGGCTCTGAGAGAGTATCGCGAGCCACAGTCATCTCTGAGAGAGGATTGCGAGCCACATTCAGCTCTGAGAGAGTATCGCAAGCCACATTCAGCTCTGGGAGAGTATTGCGAGCCACATTCAGCTCTGTGAGAGGATCGCGAGCCACATTCAGCTCTGAGAGGATCGCGAGCCACATTCAGCTCAGAGAGGATCGCGAGCCACATTCAGCTCTGAGAGAGTATCGCAAGCCACATTCAGCTCTGAGAGAGGATCGTGAGCCACATTCAGCTCAGAGAGGATCGCAAGCCACATTCAGCTCTGAGAGAGGATTGCGAGCCACATTCAGCTCTGGAGAGAGTTTCGCAAGCCACATTCAGCTCAGAGAGAGTATCGTGAGCCACATTCAGCTCTGAGAGAGTATCACGAGCCACATTCAGCTCAGAGAGGATCGCGAGGCACATTCAGCACTGAGAGAGTATCGCGAGCCACATTTAACTCAGAGAGGATCGCAAGCCACATTCAGCTCTGAGAGAGTATTAAGAGCCACATTCGGCTCTGAGAGAGTATCGCGAGCCACAGTCATCTCTGAGAGAGGATTGCGAGCCACATTCAGCTCTGAGAGAGTATCGCAAGCCACATTCAGCTCTGGGAGAGTATTGCGAGCCACATTCAGCTCTGTGAGAGGATCGCGAGCCACATTCAGCTCTGAGAGGATCGCGAGCCACATTCAGCTCAGAGAGGATCGCGAGCCACATTCAGCTCTGAGAGAGGATCGCGAGCCACATTCAGCTCAGAGAGGATCGAGAGCCACATTCAGCTCAGAGAGGATCGCGAGCCACATTCAGCTCAGAGAGGATCGCGAGCCACATTCAGCTCTGAGAGAGGATCGCGAGCCACATTCAGCTCAGAGAGGATCGAGAGCCACATTCAGCTCAGAGAGGATCGAGAGCCACATTCAGCTCTGAGAGAGGATCGCGAGCCACATTCAGCTCTGAGAGAGGATCGCGAGCCACATTCAGCTTTGAGAGAAGGTCATGAGCCAAATTCAGTTCTGAGAGAGTATCGCGAGCAACATTCAGATCTGAGAGAGGTTCACGAGCCACATTCAGCTCAGAGAGGATCGCGAACCACATTCAGCTCAGAGAGGATCGCGAGCCACATTCAGCTCTGAGAGAGTATCGCAAGCCACATTCAGCTCTGAGAGAGGATTGCGAGCCACATTCAGCTCTGAGAGAGTATCGTGAGCCACATTCAGCTCTGAGAGAGGATCGCGAGCCACATTCAGCTCTGTGAGAGGATCGCGAGCCACATTCAGCTCAGAGAGGATCGCAAGCCACATTCAGCTCTGAGAGGATCGCGAGCCACATTCAGCTCAGAGAGGATCGCGAGCCACATTCAGCTTTGAGAGAAGGTCATGAGCCAAATTCAGTTCTGAGAGAGTATCGCGAGCAACATTCAGATCTGAGAGAGGTTCACGAGCCACATTCAGCTCAGAGAGGATCGCGAGCCACATTCAGCTCAGAGAGGATCGCGAGCCACATTCAGCTCTGAGAGAGTATCGCAAGCCACATTCAGCTCTGAGAGAGGATTGCGAGCCACATTCAGCTCTGAGAGAGTATCGCAAGCCACATTCAGCTCTGAGAGAGGATCGCGAGCCACATTCAGCTTTGAGAGAAGGTCATGAGCCAAATTCAGTTCTGAGAGAGTATCGCGAGCAACATTCAGATCTGAGAGAGGTTCACGAGCCACATTCAGCTCAGAGAGGATCGCGAGCCACATTCAGCTCAGAGAGGATCGCGAGCCACATTCAGCTCTGAGAGAGTATCGCAAGCCACATTCAGCTCTGAGAGAGGATTGCGAGCCACATTCAGATCTGAGAGAGTATCGTGAGCCACATTCAGCTCTGAGAGAGGATCGCGAGCCACATTCAGCTCTGTGAGAGTATCGCGAGCCACATTCAGATCAGAGAGGATCGTGAGCCACATTCAGCTCAGAGAGGATGGCGAGCCACATTCAGCTCAGAGAGGATCGTGAGCCACATTCAGATCAGAGAGGAGCGCGAGTCACATTCAGCTCTGAGAGAGTATCACGAGCCACATTCAGCTCAGAGAGGATCGTGAGCCACATTCAGATCAGAGAGGATCGTGAGCCACATTCAGCTCAGAGAGGATCGTGAGCCACATTCAGCTCAGAGAGGATGGCGAGCCACATTCAGCTCAGAGAGGATCGTGAGCCACATTCAGATCAGAGAGGATCGCGAGCCACATTCAGCTCAGAGAGTATCGCGAGCCACATTCAGCTCAGAGAGGATTGTGAGCCACATTCAGCTCAGCGAGGATCGCGAGACACATTCAGCTCTGAGAGGATCGCGAGGCACATTCAGCTCAGAGAGAGGATCGCAAGCCACATTCAGCTCAGAGAGGATTGCAAGTCACATCCAGCTCAGAGAGAGGATCGCGAGCCACATTCAGCTCAGAGAGAGGATCGCGAGCCACATTCAGCTCAGAGAGAGGATCGTGAGCCACATTCAGCTCAGAGAGGATCGCAAGCCACATTCAGCTCTGAGAGAGGATTGCGAGCCACATTCAGCTCTGAGAGAGTTTCGCGAGCCACATTCAGCTCAGAGAGAGTATCGTGAGCCACATTCAGCTCTGAGAGAGTATCACGAGCCATATTCAGCTCAGAGAGGATCGCGAGGCACATTCAGCACTGAGAGAGTATCGCGAGCCACATTTAACTCAGAGAGGATCGCAAGCCACATTCAGCTCTGAGAGAGTATTAAGAGCCACATTCGGCTCTGAGAGAGTATCGCGAGCCACAGTCATCTCTGAGAGAGGATTGCGAGCCACATTCAGCTCTGAGAGAGTATCGCAAGCCACATTCAGCTCTGGGAGAGTATTGCGAGCCACATTCAGCTCTGTGAGAGGATCGCGAGCCACATTCAGCTCTGAGAGGATCGCGAGCCACATTCAGCTCAGAGAGGATCGCGAGCCACATTCAGCTCTGAGAGAGGATCGCGAGCCACATTCAGCTCAGAGAGGATCGAGAGCCACATTCAGCTCAGAGAGGATCGCGAGCCACATTCAGCTCAGAGAGGATCGCGAGCCACATTCAGCTCTGAGAGAGGATCGCGAGCCACATTCAGCTCAGAGAGGATCGAGAGCCACATTCAGCTCAGAGAGGATCGAGAGCCACATTCAGCTCTGAGAGAGGATCGCGAGCCACATTCAGCTCTGAGAGAGGATCGCGAGCCACATTCAGCTTTGAGAGAAGGTCATGAGCCAATTCAGTTCTGAGAGAGTATCGCGAGCAACATTCAGATCTGAGAGAGGTTCACGAGCCACATTCAGCTCAGAGAGGATCGCGAACCACATTCAGCTCAGAGAGGATCGCGAGCCACATTCAGCTCTGAGAGAGTATCGCAAGCCACATTCAGCTCTGAGAGAGGATTGCGAGCCACATTCAGCTCTGAGAGAGTATCGTGAGCCACATTCAGCTCTGAGAGAGGATCGCGAGCCACATTCAGCTCTGTGAGAGGATCGCGAGCCACATTCAGCTCAGAGAGGGATCGCAAGCCACATTCAGCTCTGAGAGGATCGCGAGCCACATTCAGCTCAGAGAGGATCGCGAGCCACATTCAGCTTTGAGAGAAGGTCATGAGCCAAATTCAGTTCTGAGAGAGTATCGCGAGCAACATTCAGATCTGAGAGAGGTTTCACGAGCCACATTCAGCCTCAGAGAGGATCGCGAGCCACATTCAGCTCAGAGAGGATCGCGAGCCACATTCAGCTCTGAGAGAGTATCGCAAGCCACATTCAGCTCTGAGAGAGGATTGCGAGCCACATTCAGCTCTGAGAGAGTATCGCAAGCCACATTCAGCTCTGAGAGAGGATCGCGAGCCACATTCAGCTTTGAGAGAAGGTCATGAGCCAAATTCAGTTCTGAGAGAGTATCGCGAGCAACATTCAGATCTGAGAGAGGTTCACGAGCCACATTCAGCTCAGAGAGGATCGCGAGCCACATTCAGCTCAGAGAGGATCGCGAGCCACATTCAGCTCTGAGAGAGTATCGCAAGCCACATTCAGCTCTGAGAGAGGATTGCGAGCCACATTCAGATCTGAGAGAGTATCGTGAGCCACATTCAGCTCTGAGAGAGGATCGCGAGCCACATTCAGCTCTGTGAGAGGATCGCGAGCCACATTCAGATCAGAGAGGATCGTGAGCCACATTCAGCTCAGAGAGGATGGCGAGCCACATTCAGCTCAGAGAGGATCGTGAGCCACATTCAGATCAGAGAGGAGCGCGAGTCACATTCAGCTCTGAGAGAGTATCACGAGCCACATTCAGCTCAGAGAGGATCGTGAGCCACATTCAGATCAGAGAGGATCGTGAGCCACATTCAGCTCAGAGAGGATCGTGAGCCACATTCAGCTCAGAGAGGATGGCGAGCCACATTCAGCTCAGAGAGGATCGTGAGCCACATTCAGATCAGAGAGGATCGCGAGCCACATTCAGCTCAGAGAGTATCGCGAGCCACATTCAGCTCAGAGAGGATTGTGAGCCACATTCAGCTCAGCGAGGATCGCGAGACACATTCAGCTCTGAGAGGATCGCGAGGCACATTCAGCTCAGAGAGAGGATCGCAAGCCACATTCAGCTCAGAGAGGATTGCAAGTCACATCCAGCTCAGAGAGAGGATCGCGAGCCACATTCAGCTCAGAGAGAGGATCGCGAGCCACATTCAGCTCAGAGAGAGGATCGTGAGCCACATTCAGCTCAGAGAGGATCGCAAGCCACATTCAGCTCTGAGAGAGGATTGCGAGCCACATTCAGCTCTGAGAGGTTTCGCGAGCCACATTCAGCTCAGAGAGAGTATCGTGAGCCACATTCAGCTCTGAGAGAGTATCACGAGCCAATTCAGCTCAGAGAGGATCGCGAGGCACATTCAGCACTGAGAGAGTATCGCGAGCCACATTTAACTCAGAGAGGATCGCAAGCCACATTCAGCTCTGAGAGAGTATTAAGAGCCACATTCGGCTCTGAGAGAGTATCGCGAGCCACAGTCATCTCTGAGAGAGGATTGCGAGCCACATTCAGCTCTGAGAGAGTATCGCAAGCCACATTCAGCTCTGGAGAGTATTGCGAGCCACATTCAGCTCTGTGAGAGGATCGCGAGCCACATTCAGCTCTGAGAGGATCGCGAGCCACATTCAGCTCAGAGAGGATCGCGAGCCACATTCAGCTCTGAGAGAGGATCGCGAGCCACATTCAGCTCAGAGAGGATCGAGAGCCACATTCAGCTCAGAGAGGATCGCGAGCCACATTCAGCTCAGAGAGGATCGCGAGCCACATTCAGCTCTGAGAGAGGATCGCGAGCCACATTCAGCTCAGAGAGGATCGAGAGCCACATTCAGCTCAGAGAGGATCGAGAGCCACATTCAGCTCTGAGAGAGGATCGCGAGCCACATTCAGCTCTGAGAGAGGATCGCGAGCCACATTCAGCTTTGAGAGAAGGTCATGAGCCAAATTCAGTTCTGAGAGAGTATCGCGAGCAACATTCAGATCTGAGAGAGGTTCACGAGCCACATTCAGCTCAGAGAGGATCGCGAACCACATTCAGCTCAGAGAGGATCGCGAGCCACATTCAGCTCTGAGAGAGTATCGCAAGCCACATTCAGCTCTGAGAGAGGATTGCGAGCCACATTCAGCTCTGAGAGAGTATCGTGAGCCACATTCAGCTCTGAGAGAGGATCGCGAGCCACATTCAGCTCTGTGAGAGGATCGCGAGCCACATTCAGCTCAGAGAGGATCGCAAGCCACATTCAGCTCTGAGAGGATCGCGAGCCACATTCAGCTCAGAGAGGATCGCGAGCCACATTCAGCTTTGAGAGAAGGTCATGAGCCAAATTCAGTTCTGAGAGAGTATCGCGAGCAACATTCAGATCTGAGAGAGGTTCACGAGCCACATTCAGCTCAGAGAGGATCGCGAGCCACATTCAGCTCAGAGAGGATCGCGAGCCACATTCAGCTCTGAGAGAGTATCGCAAGCCACATTCAGCTCTGAGAGAGGATTGCGAGCCACATTCAGCTCTGAGAGAGTATCGCAAGCCACATTCAGCTCTGAGAGAGGATCGCGAGCCACATTCAGCTTTGAGAGAAGGTCATGAGCCAAATTCAGTTCTGAGAGAGTATCGCGAGCAACATTCAGATCTGAGAGAGGTTCACGAGCCACATTCAGCTCAGAGAGGATCGCGAGCCACATTCAGCTCAGAGAGGATCGCGAGCCACATTCAGCTCTGAGAGAGTATCGCAAGCCACATTCAGCTCTGAGAGAGGATTGCGAGCCACATTCAGCATCTGAGAGAGTATCGTGAGCCACATTCAGCTCTGAGAGAGGATCGCGAGCCACATTCAGCTCTGTGAGAGTGATCGCGAGCCACATTCAGATCAGAGAGGATCGTGAGCCACATTCAGCTCAGAGAGGATGGCGAGCCACATTCAGCTCAGAGAGGATCGTGAGCCACATTCAGATCAGAGAGGAGCGCGAGTCACATTCAGCTCTGAGAGAGTATCACGAGCCACATTCAGCTCAGAGAGGATCGTGAGCCACATTCAGATCAGAGAGGATCGTGAGCCACATTCAGCTCAGAGAGGATCGTGAGCCACATTCAGCTCAGAGAGGATGGCGAGCCACATTCAGCTCAGAGAGGATCGTGAGCCACATTCAGATCAGAGAGGATCGCGAGCCACATTCAGCTCAGAGAGTATCGCGAGCCACATTCAGCTCAGAGAGGATTGTGAGCCACATTCAGCTCAGCGAGGATCGCGAGACACATTCAGCTCTGAGAGGATCGCGAGGCACATTCAGCTCAGAGAGAGGATCGCAAGCCACATTCAGCTCAGAGAGGATTGCAAGTCACATCCAGCTCAGAGAGAGGATCGCGAGCCACATTCAGCTCAGAGAGAGGATCGCGAGCCACATTCAGCTCAGAGAGAGGATCGTGAGCCACATTCAGCTCAGAGAGGATCGCAAGCCACATTCAGCTCTGAGAGAGGATTGCGAGCCACATTCAGCTCTGAGAGAGTTTCGCGAGCCACATTCAGCTCAGAGAGAGTATCGTGAGCCACATTCAGCTCTGAGAGAGTATCACGAGCCAATTCAGCTCAGAGAGGATCGCGAGGCACATTCAGCACTGAGAGAGTATCGCGAGCCACATTTAACTCAGAGAGGATCGCAAGCCACATTCAGCTCTGAGAGAGTATTAAGAGCCACATTCGGCTCTGAGAGAGTATCGCGAGCCACAGTCATCTCTGAGAGAGGATTGCGAGCCACATTCAGCTCTGAGAGAGTATCGCAAGCCACATTCAGCTCTGGGAGAGTATTGCGAGCCACATTCAGCTCTGTGAGAGGATCGCGAGCCACATTCAGCTCTGAGAGGATCGCGAGCCACATTCAGCTCAGAGAGGATCGCGAGCCACATTCAGCTCTGAGAGAGGATCGCGAGCCACATTCAGCTCAGAGAGGATCGAGAGCCACATTCAGCTCAGAGAGGATCGCGAGCCACATTCAGCTCAGAGAGGATCGCGAGCCACATTCAGCTCTGAGAGAGGATCGCGAGCCACATTCAGCTCAGAGAGGATCGAGAGCCACATTCAGCTCAGAGAGGATCGAGAGCCACATTCAGCTCTGAGAGAGGATCGCGAGCCACATTCAGCTCTGAGAGAGGATCGCGAGCCACATTCAGCTTTGAGAGAAGGTCATGAGCCAAATTCAGTTCTGAGAGAGTATCGCGAGCAACATTCAGATCTGAGAGAGGTTCACGAGCCACATTCAGCTCAGAGAGGATCGCGAACCACATTCAGCTCAGAGAGGATCGCGAGCCACATTCAGCTCTGAGAGAGTATCGCAAGCCACATTCAGCTCTGAGAGAGGATTGCGAGCCACATTCAGCTCTGAGAGAGTATCGTGAGCCACATTCAGCTCTGAGAGAGGATCGCGAGCCACATTCAGCTCTGTGAGAGGATCGCGAGCCACATTCAGCTCAGAGAGGATCGCAAGCCACATTCAGCTCTGAGAGGATCGCGAGCCACATTCAGCTCAGAGAGGATCGCGAGCCACATTCAGCTTTGAGAGAAGGTCATGAGCCAAATTCAGTTCTGAGAGAGTATCGCGAGCAACATTCAGATCTGAGAGAGGTTCACGAGCCACATTCAGCTCAGAGAGGATCGCGAGCCACATTCAGCTCAGAGAGGATCGCGAGCCACATTCAGCTCTGAGAGAGTATCGCAAGCCACATTCAGCTCTGAGAGAGGATTGCGAGCCACATTCAGCTCTGAGAGAGTATCGCAAGCCACATTCAGCTCTGAGAGAGGATCGCGAGCCACATTCAGCTTTGAGAGAAGGTCATGAGCCAAATTCAGTTCTGAGAGAGTATCGCGAGCAACATTCAGATCTGAAGAGAGGTTCACGAGCCACATTCAGCTCAGAGAGGATCGCGAGCCACATTCAGCTCAGAGAGGATCGCGAGCCACATTCAGCTCTGAGAGAGTATCGCAAGCCACATTCAGCTCTGAGAGAGGATTGCGAGCCACATTCAGCTCTGAGAGAGTATCGTGAGCCACATTCAGCTCTGAGAGAGGATCGCGAGCCACATTCAGCTCTGTGAGAGGATCGCGAGCCACATTCAGATCAGAGAGGATCGTGAGCCACATTCAGCTCAGAGAGGATGGCGAGCCACATTCAGCTCAGAGAGGATCGTGAGCCACATTCAGATCAGAGAGGAGCGCGAGTCACATTCAGCTCTGAGAGAGTATCACGAGCCACATTCAGCTCAGAGAGGATCGTGAGCCACATTCAGATCAGAGAGGATCGTGAGCCACATTCAGCTCAGAGAGGATCGTGAGCCACATTCAGCTCAGAGAGGATGGCGAGCCACATTCAGCTCAGAGAGGATCGTGAGCCACATTCAGATCAGAGAGGATCGCGAGCCACATTCAGCTCAGAGAGTATCGCGAGCCACATTCAGCTCAGAGAGGATTGTGAGCCACATTCAGCTCAGCGAGGATCGCGAGACACATTCAGCTCTGAGAGGATCGCGAGGCACATTCAGCTCAGAGAGAGGATCGCAAGCCACATTCAGCTCAGAGAGGATTGCAAGTCACATCCAGCTCAGAGAGAGGATCGCGAGCCACATTCAGCTCAGAGAGAGGATCGCGAGCCACATTCAGCTCAGAGAGAGGATCGTGAGCCACATTCAGCTCAGAGAGGATCGCAAGCCACATTCAGCTCTGAGAGAGGATTGCGAGCCACATTCAGCTCTGAGAGAGTTTCGCGAGCCACATTCAGCTCAGAGAGAGTATCGTGAGCCACATTCAGCTCTGAGAGAGTATCACGAGCCACATTCAGCTCAGAGAGGATCGCGAGGCACATTCAGCACTGAGAGAGTATCGCGAGCCACATTTAACTCAGAGAGGATCGCAAGCCACATTCAGCTCTGAGAGAGTATTAAGAGCCACATTCGGCTCTGAGAGAGTATCGCGAGCCACAGTCATCTCTGAGAGAGGATTGCGAGCCACATTCAGCTCTGAGAGAGTATCGCAAGCCACATTCAGCTCTGGGAGAGTATTGCGAGCCACATTCAGCTCTGTGAGAGGATCGCGAGCCACATTCAGCTCTGAGAGGATCGCGAGCCACATTCAGCTCAGAGAGGATCGCGAGCCACATTCAGCTCTGAGAGAGGATCGCGAGCCACATTCAGCTCAGAGAGGATCGAGAGCCACATTCAGCTCAGAGAGGATCGCGAGCCACATTCAGCTCAGAGAGGATCGCGAGCCACATTCAGCTCTGAGAGAGGATCGCGAGCACATTCAGCTCAGAGAGATCGAGAGCCACATTCAGCTCAGAGAGGATCGAGAGCCACATTCAGCTCTGAGAGAGGATCGCGAGCCACATTCAGCTCTGAGAGAGGATCGCGAGCCACATTCAGCTTTGAGAGAAGGTCATGAGCCAAATTCAGTTCTGAGAGAGTATCGCGAGCAACATTCAGATCTGAGAGAGGTTCACGAGCCACATTCAGCTCAGAGAGGATCGCGAACCACATTCAGCTCAGAGAGGATCGCGAGCCACATTCAGCTCTGAGAGAGTATCGCAAGCCACATTCAGCTCTGAGAGAGGATTGCGAGCCACATTCAGCTCTGAGAGAGTATCGTGAGCCACATTCAGCTCTGAGAGAGGATCGCGAGCCACATTCAGCTCTGTGAGAGGATCGCGAGCCACATTCAGCTCAGAGAGGATCGCAAGCCACATTCAGCTCTGAGAGAGGATCGCGAGCCACATTCAGCTCAGAGAGGATCGCGAGCCACATTCAGCTTTGAGAGAAGGTCATGAGCCAAATTCAGTTCTGAGAGAGTATCGCGAGCACATTCAGATCTGAGAGAGGTTCACGAGCCACATTCAGCTCAGAGAGGATCGCGAGCCACATTCAGCTCAGAGAGGATCGCGAGCCACATTCAGCTCTGAGAGAGTATCGCAAGCCACATTCAGCTCTGAGAGAGGATTGCGAGCCACATTCAGCTCTGAGAGGTATCGCAAGCCACATTCAGCTCTGAGAGATGGATCGCGAGGCCACATTCAGCTTTGAGAGAAGGTCATGAGCCAAATTCAGTTCTGAGAGAGTATCGCGAGCAACATTCAGATCTGAGAGAGGTTCACGAGCCACATTCAGCTCAGAGAGATCGCGAGCCACATTCAGCTCAGAGAGGATCGCGAGCCACATTCAGCTCTGAGAGAGTATCGCAAGCCACATTCAGCTCTGAGAGAGGATTGCGAGCCACATTCAGCTCTGAGAGAGTATCGTGAGCCACATTCAGCTCTGAGAGAGGATCGCGAGCCACATTCAGCTCTGTGAGAGGATCGCGAGCCACATTCAGATCAGAGAGGATCGTGAGCCACATTCAGCTCAGAGAGGATGGCGAGCCACATTCAGCTCAGAGAGGATCGTGAGCCACATTCAGATCAGAGAGGAGCGCGAGTCACATTCAGCTCTGAGAGAGTATCACGAGCCACATTCAGCTCAGAGAGGATCGTGAGCCACATTCAGATCAGAGAGATCGTGAGCCACATTCAGCTCATGAGAGGATCGTGAGCCACATTCAGCTCAGAGAGGATGCGGACCACATTCAGCTCAGAGAGGATCGTGAGCCACATTCAGATCAGAGAGGATCGCGAGCCACATTCAGCTCAGAGAGTATCGCGAGCCAAAATTCAGCTCAGAGAGATTGTTTTTTTTTTTTTTTTTTTTTTTTTTTTTTTTTTTTTTTTTTTTTTTTTTTTTTTTTTTTTTTTTTTTTTTTTTTTTTTTTTTTTTTTTTTTTTAGCTCTGGGAGAGTATTGCGAGCCACATTCAGCTCTGTGAGAGGATCGCGAGCCACATTCAGCTCTGAGAGGATCGCGAGCCACATTCAGCTCAGAGAGGATCGCGAGCCACATTCAGCTCTGAGAGAGGATCGCGAGCCACATTCAGCTCAGAGAGGATCGAGAGCCACATTCAGCTCAGAGAGGATCGCGAGCCACATTCAGCTCAGAGAGGATCGCGAGCCACATTCAGCTCTGAGAGAGGATCGCGAGCCACATTCAGCTCAGAGAGGATCGAGAGCCACATTCAGCTCTGAGAGAGGATCGCGAGCCACATTCAGCTCTGAGAGAGGATCGCGAGCCACATTCAGCTTTGAGAGAAGGTCATGAGCCAAATTCAGTTCTGAGAGAGTATCGCGAGCAACATTCAGATCTGAGAGAGGTTCACGAGCCACATTCAGCTCAGAGAGGATCGCGAACCACATTCAGCTCAGAGAGGATCGCGAGCCACATTCAGCTCTGAGAGAGTATCGCAAGCCACATTCAGCTCTGAGAGAGGATTGCGAGCCACATTCAGCTCTGAGAGAGTATCGTGAGCCACATTCAGCTCTGAGAGAGGATCGCGAGCCACATTCAGCTCTGTGAGAAGGTCATGAGCCAAATTCAGTTCTGAGAGAGTATCGCGAGCAACATTCAGATCTGAGAGAGGTTCACGAGCCACATTCAGCTCAGAGAGGATCGCGAGCCACATTCAGCTCAGAGAGGATCGCGAGCCACATTCAGCTCTGAGAGAGTATCGCAAGCCACATTCAGCTCTGAGAGAGGATTGCGAGCCACATTCAGCTCTGAGAGAGTATCGTGAGCCACATTCAGCTCTGAGAGAGGATCGCGAGCCACATTCAGCTCTGTGAGAGGATCGCGAGCCACATTCAGATCAGAGAGGATCGTGAGCCACATTCAGCTCAGAGAGGATGGCGAGCCACATTCAGCTCAGAGAGGATCGTGAGCCACATTCAGATCAGAGAGGAGCGCGAGTCACATTCAGCTCTGAGAGAGTATCACGAGCCACATTCAGCTCAGAGAGGATCGTGAGCCACATTCAGATCAGAGAGGATCGTGAGCCACATTCAGCTCAGAGAGGATCGTGAGCCACATTCAGCTCAGAGAGGATGGCGAGCCACATTCAGCTCAGAGAGGATCGTGAGCCACATTCAGATCAGAGAGGATCGCGAGCCACATTCAGCTCAGAGAGTATCGCGAGCCACATTCAGCTCAGAGAGGATTGTGAGCCACATTCAGCTCAGCGAGGATCGCGAGACACATTCAGCTCTGAGAGGATCGCGAGGCACATTCAGCTCAGAGAGAGGATCGCAAGCCACATTCAGCTCAGAGAGGATTGCAAGTCACATCCAGCTCAGAGAGAGGATCGCGACCCACATTCAGCTCCGAGAGAGGATCGCGAGCCACATTCAGCTCAGAGAGAGGATCGTGAGCCACATTCAGCTCAGAGAGGATCGCAAGCCACATTCAGCTCTGAGAGAGGATTGCGAGCCACATTCAGCTCTGAGAGAGTTTCGCGAGCCACATTCAGCTCAGAGAGAGTATCGTGAGCCACATTCAGCTCTGAGAGAGTATCACGAGCCACATTCAGCTCAGAGAGGATCGCGAGGCACATTCAGCACTGAGAGAGTATCGCGAGCCACATTTAACTCAGAGAGGATCGCAAGCCACATTCAGCTCTGAGAGAGTATTAAGAGCCACATTCGGCTCTGAGAGAGTATCGCGAGCCACAGTCATCTCTGAGAGAGGATTGCGAGCCACATTCAGCTCTGAGAGAGTATCGCAAGCCACATTCAGCTCTGGGAGAGTATTGCGAGCCACATTCAGCTCTGTGAGAGGATCGCGAGCCACATTCAGCTCTGAGAGGATCGCGAGCCACATTCAGCTCAGAGAGGATCGCGAGCCACATTCAGCTCTGAGAGAGGATCGCGAGCCACATTCAGCTCAGAGAGGATCGAGAGCCACATTCAGCTCAGAGAGGATCGCGAGCCACATTCAGCTCAGAGAGGATCGCGAGCCACATTCAGCTCTGAGAGAGGATCGCGAGCCACATTCAGCTCAGAGAGGATCGAGAGCCACATTCAGCTCTGAGAGAGGATCGCGAGCCACATTCAGCTCTGAGAGAGGATCGCGAGCCACATTCAGCTTTGAGAGAAGGTCATGAGCCAAATTCAGTTCTGAGAGAGTATCGCGAGCAACATTCAGATCTGAGAGAGGTTCACGAGCCACATTCAGCTCAGAGAGGATCGCGAACCACATTCAGCTCAGAGAGGATCGCGAGCCACATTCAGCTCTGAGAGAGTATCGCAAGCCACATTCAGCTCTGAGAGAGGATTGCGAGCCACATTCAGCTCTGAGAGAGTATCGTGAGCCACATTCAGCTCTGAGAGAGGATCGCGAGCCACATTCAGCTCTGTGAGAGGATCGCGAGCCACATTCAGCTCTGAGAGAGTATCGTGAGCCACATTCAGCTCTGAGAGAGGATCGCGAGCCACATTCAGCTCTGTGAGAGGATCGCGAGCCACATTCAGCTCAGAGAGGATCGCAAGCCACATTCAGCTCTGAGAGGATCGCGAGCCACATTCAGCTCAGAGAGGATCGCGAGCCACTTTCAGCTCTGAGAGAGGATTGCGAGCCACATTCAGCTCTGAGAGAGGATCGCGAGCCACGTTCAGCTCTGTGAGAGGATCGCGAGCCACATTCAGCTCAGAGAGGATCGCGAGCCACATTCAGCTCAGAGAGGATCGCGAGCCACAATCAGCTCAGAGAGGATCGAGAGCCACATTCAGCTCAGAGAGGATCGTGAGCCACATTCAGCTCTGTGAGAGGATCGCGAGCCACATTCAGCTCTGAGAGGATCGCGAGCCACATTCAGCTCAGAGAGCATCGCGAGCTACATTCAGCTCTGAGAGAGTATCGCAAGCCACATTCAGCTCTGAGAGAGGATTGCGAGCCACATTCAGCTCTGAGAGAGTATCGCGAGCCACATTCAGCTCTGAGAGAGGATCGCGAGCCACATTCAGCTCAGAGAGGATCGCGAGCCACATTCAGCTCAGAGAGGATCGTGAGCCACATTCAGCTCTGAGATGATCTCGAGCCACATTCAGCTCAGAGAGGATCGCGAGCCACATTCAGCTCAGAGAGAATCGTGAGCCACATTCAGCTCAGAGAGGATCGCGAGCCACATTCAGCTCAGAGAGAATCGTGAGCCACATTCAGCTCAGAGAGGATCGCGAGCCACATTCAGCTCAGAGAGGATCGTGAGCCACATTCAGCTCTGAGAGAGTATCGCGAGCCACATTCAGCTCTGAGAGGATCGCGAGCCACATTCAGCTCTGTGAGAGGATCGCGAACCACATTCAGCTCAGATAGGATCGAGAGCCACATTCAGCTTAGAGAGGATCGAGAGCCACATTCAGCTTTGAGAGAAGGTCATGAGCCAAATTCAGTTCTGAGAGAGTATCGCGAGCCACATTCAGATCTGAGAGAGGTTCACGAGCCACATTCAGTTATGAGAAAGTATCACGAGCCACATTAATCTCTGAGAGAGAGTCGCAAGCGATATTCAGCTCTGTGAGGGTTTCATGAGCCACATTCAGCTCTGAAAGAGGGTTGTGAGCAACATTTAATTTTGAGACAGGGTAGCGAGGCACATTCACCTCTGAAGGAGAGTCGCGAGGCATATTTAGGTCTGAGAGAAGGTTGCGAGCCACATTCAGCTCTGAGTGAGGTTCGTGAGCCACATCCAGCTTTTACTATATACCAAGATCCAAGGGTTCCTACCGTGCCCCATTGAGATCTGCTCTTCTAGGGGAGGCATAAAAAAATTACATTTTTACATTTCACTAAATGCAAGATTTTCTTGTAAAATATAATGCAAAAATGCAGAGGTGTAGACTAGTTATAGTTCTTGGTGTGGATGTACCGATTCGATTTTAGATTTACATTACATTAAGAAAGTGGAAGTGATTAGATTTTAGAGTGAATTGTAATTTCGGTGATTGTAAGGATAAAATTCACCATTCGAGTTGCCAATGAAGCCCAACCCCGATTGTTTTCTCTTGCAGTGTGATATGCGTGAGCCCGATGGTCTACGGATCGCACCGGTGCCTCTCTACAACTCATTTCACGATGTCTTCAAGTTTATTAAAACTTTGGGAGAAGCTTTGGCCTCTGTTAAAAACCCAAGTAATAGAGACGGGCTGGAAGAATAAAGATCAGATTCATAGTTGTATCAGAAATGTTTGATTTTTGTATAAAAAATAAAAAAAAACTACTTTTTACAGCTCATTATTAATCCATATTTATGATCGTTATGCACTCTTGATGTAAAAGTGGAGCAGAACTCAGTGCTGCCCCCAGTGGTTACATACCTCATTCAAGCCACTGTCTCATACATACACGTCTTCCATCCGGGCCTGCAGCAGACTCCTTCCGGCATCTGATCCAAGTTTTACCCTATAAGTCCCAGAATTGCCCCATCGCCTTATTGCTCTATTTTCTGAAGCTCATGAGATTGTTTCCCCCTATCTTTATTAAGAAGTATCCAACAAAGTGCTCTCTAAGGGGTAAGGTTTTTTCCTTATGGAGAGTGACATGCCAGTATGAGGAGACTTAAATGCTGCAATGCTTCTCTGGGAGATGAGATATTCAAATTGTCTCTTCAGAGAGGAAGAAGACTTGAACTTGCCATATGATTTAGGATAGAAGCCAAACCATAATCTCAATTTTTAGACATGGTGTTTTGGGGTATTGTCAATGCAAAGTATGAGATCTGATTTGGCTAGATGAAAGGCTAAGACTGGGATCTGTCATGATAGTATGAGGAGACTTAAATGCCTTGCAATGCTCCTCTGGGAAATGAAATATGCAAATTATCTATTCATAGAGGAAGAGGGCTTTAACTCTAGCGCCACCTATTGGAACTAACAATCCTAAAAGTCAATATAAAAACTTTAATGTCCTTGCCAAATGACTAAGGATATAAGCCTAACCAGAATCTAAATTTGAGGGCATGGTGTTATGGGATATTGTCCTTCTTCAGTTTAATGTATGAGATCTGATTTGACTAGGTGAGAAGCTAAGACTGGAGTCTAAGGGGTACGATTTCTCCTTGTGGAGAGTGACATGCCACTAATGAGGAGACTTAAATGCCTGCAATGCTCCTCTGGGGAATTAAATATGCAAATTGTCTCTTCAAAGAGGAAAAGGGCTTTATCTCTATTGCCACTTATTAGAAGTAGCAATGCTAAAAACTCAATATCAACCCTTACACGGCCTTGCTATATGACTTAGGATATAAGCCTAACTAGAATCTCAACTTGCAGATATGGTGTTCTGGGATATTGTCATTCAGTAAAATATATGAGATCTGATTTGGCCATGTGAAAGGCTAAAACTGAGGTATAGAGGGTAAGGTTTCTCCTTGCTGAGAGTGACATGCCAGTATGAGGAGACTTGGACACCTGCAATGCTCCTCTGGGAAATTAAATATGCAAATTTTCTCTTCAGAGAGGAAGAGGACTTGAACTCTAGCGTCACCTATTGGAAGTATAAATCCTAAAAGTCAATATTGACCCTTTAACAAGCCTTGTCATGTGACTTAGGGCGTAAGCCCAAACCAGAACCTCAATTTTCAGATATGTTGTTTTGAAGTATTTGCCCCTCATCAGTGCAAAGTATGAGATCTGATTGAGAGGTAAGAGGCTAAGGGGGTCTAAGGGGTAAGGTGTCTCCTTCTAGAGAGTGACATACCAGTCTGGTGTTCCAGTATGAGGAGGCCTAAACGCCTCTGGGGAAATTAAATATGCAAATTGCCTCTATTTGTCCATAATATATCCTAAAAAAAAAACTCAGTTCCTCAGTAAGTGGTGGATGCCTCACAAGTTTTACTGAAACGTCTATAATCTTGGATTGGAAACAAAACTTCAATTACTCTTCTCATCATCTGAGCACCAAGTAAGATTGACTTTATATTACTAGATTGGATCCAACTCCTGCACCACTAATGGTAGAAGTGCACAGTTTCTTTTCTAATGGAATCAATGGAATTGGACCACTATCCTTGGAACACCAGCGATCAATAATTGTACAACAAGGACCAGTGCTCAAGAGATGTGCAGAGGGAGAATCACGAGTGTTGAGAGACTAGAATCCTAATTCTCCTACCAGTCTATCATTTCATACCTTTGCTTGGTATGAAAGAAAAGAAAGATGAAAAAATACAGAAAGAAAAAGAAAGAAAGAAAGAAAGAAAGAAAGAAAGAAAAAAGAAGAAAGAAAGAAAGAAAGAAAGAAAGAAAGAAAAGAAAAGAGAAAAAAAGAAAGAAAAAAAGAAAAAAAAAGAAAGAAAGAAAGAAAGAAAGAAAGAAAGAAAGACAGAAAGAAAGAAAGAAAGACAAGATTTATAATATATAAGAGAAAATTTGGGAAATAATTCTTACTAAATATATATAGTCATAAACTGCCATGTCCTGCATGTGATTATTATCTTACTGTACTGAGATATTATCTAGAACACAAGACAGACATTCCCGTGATAATATCTCAGTGTCTTATTTTATCTCTTTCTTGTGTTTTCCTTGGTCAAACATTTCTGATATTGTAAAAAAAAAGAGAAAACAAAATATCTAGGAGTAAAAACCATAAGACCCCGCCCCCTCACCTTTATGCACATGGTCATATCATGGCTCCATACAACCTCTGACGTTGCTATATGCAGACGATCTATTATTTGTTTGGCTAGCAAATCATTTTATAGTCTCTGTTCACATGTTCAGATGTTTCAAAGCAAATTACATTAAAATTTGGAGTGGGGCATATGTCCAGAATGACGACCAGGATGGGGGCATATGTCCCAGAATGAGGAACATATGTGCCAGGATGGGGGACATATATACTAGGATGAGGAACATATGTACAGGATGGGGGACATATATACCAGGTTGAGGAACATATATAACCCAGGATGGAGACATGTATACCAGGATGAGGAACATATGTACCAGGATGGGGGACATATATACCAGGTTGAGGAACATATATAACAGGATGGAGACATGTATACCAGGATGAGGAACATATATACCAGGATGGGGGACATATATACCAGGATGAGGAACATATATACCAGGATGGGGGACATATATACCAGGATGAGGAACATATGTACCAGGATGGGGGACATATATACCAGATTGAGGAACATATATAACAGGATGGAGACATGTATACCAGGATGAGGAACATATATACCAGGATGAGGGACATATATACCAGGATGAGGAACATATATAACAGGATGGAGACATGTATACCAGGATGAGGAACATATATAACAGGATGGCCTTGTATAGGGATCATATATACCAGGATGGGCCCTGCATAGGGATCCTATATTCCAGTCACCTCTGACTTACTGACCGCCAAGAGCAAGGGCCACTACTCTATCCTCCTCCTCCTCGACCTATCCACCGCCTTCACCCTGCTACCTCCCTCGCACCTCTCCAATCTATCCTGAACTCCGCTGCCCGACTCATTCATCTGTCTTCCTGCTACTCTTCGGTCTCTTCCCGCTCTCAAGCCCTTCATTGGCACCCCACCCCTCAGAGATCCTGCTTCAAAATCCTAACCGTAACGTACAAAGCCACTCATAACCTGTCCTCTCCATACATGTCTGACATGGTCTCCCGTTACCTAACCTCACACAACCTGCGATCCTCCCAAGAGCTCCTTCTTTACTCCCCTCTCATTTCCTCCTCTCACAACCGTATACATGATTTCCTCCATGCATCCGCTGTCCTCTGTAACTCTCTTCCCCAACACATCAGGCACTCGCCTACCCTGGGATCCTTCAAAAGACACCTAAAGACCCACCTCTTCCGGCAGGCCTACAATCTGCAATGAGACCCACTCTACCGCTCTGTCTCATGATTCGGCACTACCCCCTCCTACTGTATCCCCTCCAGTCCCCCATAGACTGTGAACCCTCGAGGACAGGGTCCACACTCCCTAATGATCCTGTTTGTACAGACTTCATGAATATATTTAACTTGTCCTTGTCTACCTTCCTATCATGTAAAGCGCCATGGGAACTAATGGCGCTTTATAAATAAATAATAAAATACCAGGATAGGCCCTGGATAGGGGTCATATATACCAGGATGGGGAAAGGATGAAGGACAGATTCACGAGGGTGGGAGACATACTGTATATATCAGGATGGGGATCATATATACGAGGATAGACCCTGGATAGGGATCATACATACCAGCATGGACCCTAGATAGGGATCGTATATACCAGGATAAGCCCTGGATAGTTATCATATATATGAGGATGGGAAAAGAATGGGGGACATATATACCTTAAAGGGGCCTATGGTAGGGGACATTATACAGAATTGGGATCATTACCGCCATAACAGCATCAGTAGCAGATCCCACATAATAGTACATCATGACCACAGAATAGGTCATCATCAATATCGTCATCTTGGAAAACCCCTATACTGGGCTGTCTGGTGAAATTGAGTTATCATCTATTTTAAGGATAGGTGATACATAGGTGAGTATCCAACTGCTGGGATCCTCATAGAATGGGGCACTTTTGGTTCTATTGGAAAAGAAACAGTAGGGTACATGATGTGCCCCAGGGCTGTGGGGTAGTCAGAACGGGTAGTGGTGTTTCTGGGGAGTCACAGGGGTCGAGACCCAACTCCATGACCCTGGGTTGAGCTACAAAGAGTCCTTGAAGGAATTATAAAAAGGATTATTTGCGACGTCACTCGTGATTTGTGGCCATGAATGGCCACCGCTGCTCAGATCCTCTGGGATGATGAATGGGCAGCTAGGAGGATGTAGTGGCTTGCCACGGGTGGAGCGAATCACCAGGCCAGTGGCTGCTAAAAGGGTGTAGGGTGCAGGATGAAGGGCGCAAAGTAAACGGCAGACTCACAGTTTGTTGGTTCCTCAAGTCATTTACTGGTGATACTGACACAAGGACAGATGATGTACTGTAATCTGGCAACCTGGGAGCAACTCGGGGTCCTCCTCACCTGCAAGTTCTGAGGCCTCCCTGCTGCGCTTTCTTAGCGGGTCCCTGCTTAAGCTAATCTGCGGCTCTCTCTCCTGCACTGTGCCGTATGACAGGCAGCTCGAGTCCTTCTCCAGCCCCACTACTATGGTGGCTGCTCCTGGGCTCTTCACGCTGCTTTGCCTCCAGGCACTTTGGTGTGGATGGGGAACTTGGAATCCCCAACCTCGGTATTGGCTGCCGGGATGTTAGGCCCTGCACAGCCTCGGATTCTGGTGTCTGTTTCTTAGTGCTTACTCCTCTTGGGTGAACTCAACACCGCTCTGCTCCCCAGGCTCTACTCTACCTCCTCAAACTCTTGTATACGGGTCACTCAGCTAAGTCTGCTTTCTGGGACGAGCTTAGCATGGCTACAGTCCACAGGATGTCTTCCTCATTCCTCCCAGGAACTGAACTGACTAACTCTGCCCCAGATCAGATTTTATAGGGGAGCTACCCTGAACCCGGGCTTAGATCTCCCCCTTCGGGCCTGGAAGCAGAAAGGTGTTGTGTGCTTTGGGTTTCCCTGGTGTGGATACCCTTTATTGCTCTCAAGTATGACACTACCCCCCGAGGGAGATAATGACATTGTGGTATCCGGATTCTGGGGTGCCACACGCATGTTTGACTGCCGCCCAATTCATACTTTACTGAGCAGTGCACTTAGCGTTCTCTGTCAACCCCATAAAGATTGAACAAAACAGTTCTCCAGTATCCATCCTTCTCATACATTTTCTAGCAAGGATAAAAGTGTCTTGCCGGGGATAAAAATGTATCTTTCTGCTAATCAGTGTGGATTACGGCAGACCCTCAATGATTATTAAGTTGAATAAGAATATATGTCATTGTTATGCACACGTGGGTCTACCTCTAAACTACTGCCCCTGACCCAAATGGTTCCTCAAGGGCCGGCCACAGTGGGCTTTGGCAGTCGTTGCTGGTGAGGCAGACCCCCGACTGTGGAGCATCCCTTTTTTGCAGCACACACCCCGACTTGGCCCCCAGTGCAAACGTTCACTTCAGTATTGCCCTCATTGACTACCAAAGCACACACCAAGTCAATTAAGCAAACAAAGATTTAACTCAACAAAAATTTACTCAAACAGTCTTGTGAAACATGTCACCAAGTTTGAGCATTAATTTCTCAGGTGTATTCACAGTAACCAATATTAGCGCATATTGCTTCCAACATCCCAGTATCTCCAAGCTCTCATCCACTATGTTCAGCATCATGGTGTCCCACTGCAAATTCATTAAGTCTCTATTGGCTCCTGCCCAACTCTTCCCATAGGGATTTGCTCCTTAGGAACGGCTAGGGCCAACTTTTAGACAGACGTCCCTTTATCGCCAGTACTGGGTCACTAGTAAACTCAGCACATCCGTAACAGAGGGATCAGTTACTTCCGAAAAGCCACCAAAGGCTTGGTTTGAATATCAGCACTGGATGAGTGATTCTGGCCTGCGTCCTTGGCCCACTTCCCAGCTGCCACACTCATCACTTCTCGGGGTGACCCAGAGAATCTGATTAAATTAGCAGAAGGAGCTTTAAGTTCCCTTTGCTCCTGATTTTCTCTCCTTTCAGGGGGATTCTCCTCCCTAGGAGCCTTTTTATAGACTGGGCCCCACCACTAAGGAATATCAATAATTATGTTAACAACCTTACATATGTACAGGGGACTGGGGAGCAATCTTCACTTTAAGCTCTAGGAGGCCACATGCACATTATTGAACATATAACTTTCAAATGTAGACACAAACACAGTATACCCTTTGTAGCAGGGTGATAGCACCCTAGACCCTCTTGCACCTGTACAGACTATAGTTCCTAGCTGCAAAGTCCCTGGTGGCACCCGAGTGAGCTGGAATAATCCTAACCTCAAAATTATGAGAGAACAACTCCAACTTGGCTTCCTAAAAGGCCGTTAAGTGTTTCTCGTACCTCCTTCAGAAATGGAGAGAGATGCAGAGCACAATAATCCTGAATAAGGAGGGCATGAAGAGAAAGAAGAGATTTCAAAATGATGAGACATAAAATACGAATACAAAGTGGAAAGAGTAAAGTACTTGCTGCAAGAAAAACAAACCTGCTACTGCCGAACTATTGGCAGGAGGAACGAGTAGGATAGATATGACAGCAAAGATAATACATTTAGGTGATCTCTCTCTGACTGGCTTAAGTCCTTGACAGTATGGCTGGAACTCCAAGCAGGATCCACTTAGAAATATAGCCAGCAGTGAAGACCAATAAGGGGAAGGTATAAATAGCCGCACCCGCAATGTGATAGGACAGATTAAAAGACTTTATTGAATTGAATACCTGTTGGCTGAAAAAGAAAGAAACAAAGGAAAAAGATATTCAGCACTTGGATAGAAACTCAACCAGATGTGCTCAGCGGAGAAGAAAACCAAGCACACAGCATAGATACAGCATGGAGTCGCTAGATTGAATCCCAGCAGGTGTTCAGATAGGGTGCCACTCCATATATCCAAAATAAAAAGGGGAATCTGGTACTCTCATGTATATAGCAAAGAAAAAATAGCTTTTACTTTTAATGCAATCCAAAATTACCTAACACTAAGAACTTCATACGGGATTGCCTTTTTTATTTTTCCTAAGGTTATTACCGTAGGTTATCAGCTATCCAAGGGAGAGATTACAACTTGCTTTGACCGGACAACCCTTTAATGGGTAAATGCTGTACTCCATCTGTTACAGAATGTTGTATTAGACAATGGATAGATTTTTGACCCTTGATTTTATATATATGTACAGTTGTGCTCAACCTCAACGCATACCCCAGCAGATTTTTGCTTTCTTGGCCTTTTTTCAGAGAATATGAATGATAACAGAAAAATGTCTTTTCCACTCATGGTTAGTGGTTGGGTGAAGCCATTTATTGTCAAACTACTGTGTTTTCTCTTTTTAATCATAATAGCCACCAAAAATATCCAAATGACCCTGATCAAAAGTTCACATCCCGGTTGATTTTGGCCTGATAACATGCACAGAAGTTGACACAAATGGGTTTGAATGGCTAATAAAGGTAACATCCTCACCTGTGACCTGTTTGCTTGTAATTAGTGTGTGTGCATAAAAGCTGAGTGAGTTTCTGAGATCCAGACAGACTCTTGCATCTTTCATCCAGCCACTGACAAATCTGGATTGTGAGTCATGAGGAAAGCAAAAGAATTGTCAATGGATCTATGGGTAAAGATAGCTGAACTGTATAAAAGAAGATAAGGATACAAAAAGATATCCAAGGAATTGATAATGCCAGTCAGCAGTGTTCAAACTGTGATTAACAAGTGGAAAATCAGGGGTTCTGTAAAAACTAAACCACGATCAGGTAGACCAAAAAGGTTTCACCCACAACTGCCAGGAAAATTTTCGGGATGCAAAGAAAATCCCAAAAAACACATCAGCTGAAATACAGGACTCACTGAAAACTAGCGGTGTGGCTGTTTCAAGATGCACAATAAGGAGACACTTGAAGAAAAATGGGCTTCATGGTTGGGTCGCCAGAAGAAAGTCATTCAGAGTTCAGAAGTGTTGTGCCCATGACCCACCCCAGGGCCTTGGGGTACCCGGTCCCGGACATTAATCCAAGGGGTAGTCATGGGCGGCTTGTGCTCGGGCCAGTGGCCCTGGTGGTCGCTGTAAAAGGGTTAAATAAAAAATAAAGAGTCTATGGTGTCCGGTGATGGCACCGGCGCTGCTGCAGATTTCCGGGGATGATGGATGGGGCAGCTAGGTGGTGACGCTCCCTGTAGGTGGAGCGGATTCCCCAGGGAAGAGATGGATGATGAATAGGGGATTTCTACACAGGGAGGCGGCTCTGCAGGTGGAGATGCTGCTACAGTCTATGTGCAGGGCAGGATCAGGGGCTGCAATGAAGGACATACACACACTGGAGATGATTCTTTACCTTTACTGATGTTGCCGGTTCAAGATAATATCCAGGGTACAGTCCGGGTGGTTGGGTGGCAGTTCAGGATTTCCACACCCGATGAGCTGTGAAGCCTCCTCTGTACTGTGTGTCTGTTTAAGTTCTGGCCTGACTGAATCCTGGCCCTGACCTCTCCAGTGTTCCTCACTTGTATGGCAGGCAAGCTGAACCTTCTGCTGGGCACTGCCGTCTCCTCTGTGGTCCCTGGCTCTGTGTAGTTGCTGTGCCACAAGTGCCGCCAGGAGCCTGAAGTCTCCCTGGCCCTCCAGCATTCTCTGCTGGGCTAACTGGACCAGTGCAGACTCAGACTCCAGCGTCCGAGTTGCTTCTGTCTGTTGCTCGGCTGAACCAGTATGGTTCCTCTGCCCCCGCTCTGTTCCTCGCCTTGCCTCCGACCCTCACCCTAGGGTTCCTTACACTGGCTAAGCTTCCCTCTGGCGCAGCCCTAGCATGGCACAGCTCACCAGGACGTCTTCACAGTCCTCCCTGGAACTGAACTCCCTAACTCCTCCCCCAGGCCTGGATTTTATAGGGGACCTTGCCTGAAGTTGGCAAGTAGAGCTCCCCCTTCAGGTCTGGGGTGGAAGGTGTTGCATGTGTAAGTTTACCTGATGTGGAAATCCCTCCGTGCACCAGGTGTTCCTGTGGCAACTGACCCGCAGGGGTGCCGCACCCACATTGCTTTTTTTTCCTTGCAAATTTCTTGTTTCTGCACCAAATCTGCAAGGAAAAAAAAGGAACATTGGCGCGGCACTTCCGAACTCTCATAGGATAGACATGAAATATCGATGCAGATTCTGACAATCTTAATAAAAAAAAGCATCAAACAACGCACCGTGGGCACAGGGGCTTATAAACACACAGAGCACGTGATAATACCGTACCATACGTGAACTCAGTGTGTAATATCAGCAGTTAACCCTATGAGTGCGGCGACGAGGCAAAGTCTTGATCTTCAAAAACAGACAAAGTGGAAGTGAAATAGGCAAAGCCCCGAGCGAGGAGGAAGTGGTTGTTTGCATCTCACCCTGTTACAGTAGATCGTTCGTTACAACCGGTAGCAGTTAGATTCCTCCTGATTGTTTTGCACATGTGATGGGACTGATTTCCTTCGTCACTCAAAAAAACACTCATTATTTCAACATTGAAAAAAGAAGGCGATTCTCTTCCCGGGGTAAGTGGATACACAGCAGCGTATAGTGTATTGTTACATTGTATCGTGCGGATGGTGCAGATATGCCATTGTCTGTAAACTTGTGCTTTGTGAAACAATGCAGGTGCAGTAAGAGATGCAAAAAGGTGATATCTAGGTAACCCTACAAAATGGGTGAAAATTACACACTGTCAGCATTTTGCTGCCTAAATTCACATAAAATTATACAAAAGCACTAACAACTCCTTTAACGCCTTTTGCTGTCCTAATGAATAGAGTGATATTTTACATAGGACTTCCAGTAATTCTACATTGTGAAACATCTTATAAAAAACCAAGTCATAAAAGAACCCTGTAACTTGTGTCCATTGTAGATATAACTTCCATATAGCAGAGCCTTACTGAATTTAAGTAGGTTTACATGCAGTCCTATGTAAAATGACACATCATGCCATGTGAAAGTCTGCCGTGTCATATGACATACAGCTCTGCTACATCTGACCGATCATGCTACAATGTATCTCTGACATTTTGCAACATTCCATATGTATAAACTTCCTGTGTGAGTTATTTGTAGCTTTATTGCTTCACCCTCCGCTGTCATTCTGCTCTGAATTGGAAATGAGAAATGACATTCAATATTTTACACTTTTAAAACTCGGAATTAAATAGGATTTAGATACAGGAGCATCTCGAAGAATCAGAAAGTTACTTTATTTCAGTAATCCAATACATGAAATGAAACACATCTATTATATAGAGTCATTACACACAGAGGGATCTATTTCATGTGTTTATTTCTGTTAATGTTGATGATTATGACTTACAGCCAAAGAAAATCCAAAGGTCATTATCTCAGAAAATTAAAGTAGGGAGGATGAAGGGTCTGAGAGATAAAATATGACCTAAATATGTATCAGAGGCTTCACCTTGTGTGGTTGTGAGAGTCACAACCACTATAAAAGCAGATCACGGCTGCTGCAGCCCCAGTGTTAAGCATATAGAGTAGGGAGGATGAAGGGTTAAACACTGCGCTGCCGTATTCCACCAGATATCAAAGGGTTAATATAATATTGATTTATTAGACAACGTGTTTAAGAGCTCCCTGGCCTCTTCCTCAGGACAAATCAGAATCATATTGCCATCTTTCTGGGAGCCCTGAAACGCGTTCACTACTAAATCAATATTATATTCAACCTTTGATGTCTCTCTCTCCTCTCTCTTCTCTCTCTCTCTCTGTCCCCCTTTCTCTCTCCTCTCTCTTCTCTCTCTTTCTCTCCTCTCTCTATTTATCTCCTTTCTTTCTCTCTCTCTCCCCTCTCTTCTCTCTCTGTCCCCCTTTCTCTCTCCTCTCTCTCTCTCCTCTCTCTCTCTCTATTCTCCCTTTCTCTCTCCTCTCTCTCTCTCTTTCTCTCTTCCTCCTCTTCTCCTCTTCTCTCCTCTCTTGTCCCTCTCTTCTCTCTCTCCTTCTCTCCTCTCTCTTCTCTCTCTCTCCTCTCTCTTCCTTCTTCTCTCTCTCTCTCTCTCTCTCTCTCTCTCCTCTTCCTCTCTCTCCTCTCTCCTCCTCTTCTCCTCTTCTCCTCTCTCCTCTCTCTCTCCTCTCTCTCCCTCTCTCTCTCCTCTCTCTCCTTCTCTCTCTCTCTGTCACCTTCTCTCTCTCCTCTCTGTCTCCTCTCTCGGTCCGCCCCCCCCTCTCTCTCTCAAAAAATGCAACAAAAATGTTGAAAAAAACCACTGTGTGAACACAGCCTAAATCCTCAAACAACTGTTTTGAATGACAAATGCTATGTCTAATCTGTACAAACAGTAAAAAAAAAGTCTCATAGATGAGAAGCATTGTAAGGTAAAAGGCAACAATGAGAGTCTTCTGAATGTTCATTTGGGTCTAATGTGGGAATTGTAAGGTCCTTGATCAATCCATGCAGAACACCTGCATGATGACTCTTAATTGAATTGTAATCTCTCTTATCATCACATCATATCATGTAATATTGCAACATTTTAAAGAAAATAATTGTCATGGCCCGGATTGGGGATTGAATCCAGTGACCTGTTGTTGGGTGGTCGGTTCCTCTTCCTGCTGGGCTTTTGCCTCTTAAATCCCTGTCCAAATGCTGATGGTTCCTATAGTCTTTGTTCTCACTTCTTGGTTTGCTTCTCTCCAGGTGTTTTTCATGTTGGTTTATCCTATCACATCCTGGGTTAAGTTATATATGTTCACCTTTCATTGCACTTCTTTGCTGGCTATATCTCTAGGTGGACTTATTTCAAGGAGTTCCAGCCCTTCAGCTTAGGTGTTTACCTTTTGGTAAACACTGGTTGAGTGCCTGCTATGTGTCGATTTGTTTTCCTTCCCAGTACCTATTCCTTTCAACTGTTTTTAAGTTTTTTCACTCTAAGTTTTTCTATCTTCTGCACACTTTCCTCTCATTCTGTAGGCAGGGTGTGGTAACCTCCCCTCTGGTACCTCAGGAGTTATGATAAACACCTCAATGGCCTTTTTGTGAGTCATGTCCGAGGTGGTCTTAGCTAAGTTTTTACTGGTCTATACAGAGACTAAGTTGGGTGCAGTTGTGACTTGTCCCTGTAGTAGGGACTCTGTCAGGTCATTTTCAGTATGATACTAATGTTACCCTTGAATAGTGCCTGGGCAGACCTCTTAAATATATGTAAACTCATTATTTTACACTTTCTAGTTTCCATGCTATAAGCATTTTCACATCCTGCAGGGGTTGGTGCATTAGTCCTCTCCATTACTTTCACAGAGGATTAGTCTGGCTATATTAGTGTTATTTAAATATCCACACCTATCCTAGCTGGTGTTCTGTCCCTCCCCTCTGTGCTCTGTGCTGGGAGGGGGTTGTTTTATCCTGCACTGTGTGCTATCTGTAAAATTTATATTATATGAAGGTTGGTTTTTCTGCAGACATGTAATGTGTGTATCTGTTGAGCAAATGATCAAATGTTCTTATAATCGCCTAGAAATATCTCAGACTGCACACACATGCCTCAGATACACACAATGACATGAAGAGCTGCAGCTAAGAACACACACCTCCTCCCCCCTCCTTTCTGCTCTGCAATGAGTCACACAACATAACAGATCACAGAAAGGCAGGGCTGTGTAGTGATACATGATTATTCATTCCTTGGGGAGTAGACAGCAGAGAAGTCACTGTGATTGACAGATGGAATTAATCTTTTATTTTGAAGTTTACAGAGGATAGGAAGGAAGTATAAATAATAGAAATACATGAATAGAAAGAGCCTAGAGAAAGGAATTAGAAAATGATACCTGTTATATATAGATTTTTGACCTGACAGATTCCCTTTAACTTCATGCTTCTTCCAGACATATCATCTAACGTTGCATTTATGTTTTGCAGCAGTCACAGACTACCTAAAACTTTTTGAAAAAGCTGAAAGATATCATCCTGGAGCCTCCGAATCCTACGGGTCCCCCAGTCCAGGTCCTGGACCAATGGGAAGTATATGAGGACATATCTGGGTCTGGAAGGAAATTTTATGTTAATATTATAAGCAAAGAAAGATCCTGGAAGCCTCCAAGGTCAACTCGACCTAAGACTGACATCAAGGTAAGTGATACTAGTGTGTTTTCTTAAAAGGAAGGAGAACAAAAACTTCCAACTGATGGCAATATAATATCCCCCTGATGGTCTATACTATGCACAAGTAAACTAATACACAAATGTATCGCCATTGATTCATCATAGATAGAATATGATATACCAAAGATGTGTGCACCTCCTAATGAACTTAGGTCATCTTTCAACTATTGTGCACAATTGTCAGTAATGTTGCTGCAGTGAGGAGTTGACGTACATTTGTGCTGTAATTTAGTTCCTTTTTGTGGTGGAAATTGTGATAAATTGGTTTGTCCTGCTTGACCAAGCCGTGTCCTGACATGCAGTTTTCTAAAAAATGACGGATCTAAACAGGACTGGTGTAAAAATGCCAAATGTTCCAACAACTTACTGCTAGATTGGATGCTTAAAGGCATTGTTCCATCTCATTATTTGAGCCTGCTCCTGCGACATCTGCTTTGGTCACCAGTTGCACTGTAGGTAGTGCTGATGATAGGGAAGATGTCAGAGCTGGAAACTTTGTTCAGCGTAGGTTCTACCTATATACTAAGGTTAAAGTGGCTGAGATCTGCAGACTTTCCATTCTGACTGAGTGTGTGCTGTCCGGTTGAAGTCATCAACTTCTGTCTTCAGCCTATTAGAAGGCACCACACCCTACATAAGCCTTCAGCTTACGTGTGGAAACTGCCAGATATAGCTTGTTCTTCCCGGGCTAGTCTCCTGCTCTGAATGTTTTTTCCTGTTTAACCTCAGTCTGTTTTTTAGTATTTTGCTTACAACCTCCTGTTGGTTTTGGTGTTTAAAGGCCAGTGTGAACATGCATTTCAGTTCCAGTTCACTTTTGGTTTCTTTATGTTATTTTGCAGTCATTGCAAACTAAGGTGTGGCCTACCTTAAAAGAGCTGGACATTATACTAGTGTGCACAGCTCTCCATTGCTTGGTGTTCTCCACTGGGACCCAGGTCCTACTCAGTCCTTGTCAAATTCATGTTACCAAAATCTAGTAAGGTTTTTAATATCATTAGGTAGGGACTGTACCGGTGGGGTTGCCGTGACGCGGTGGGACGGCTTGCGCATTTTTTGATCAAAAAATGTCACTAAGTATCCCTATTTTAACTTTTATGCACTTTGCAATTTATTATTTATTAATTTACTTTAAGGGTATTTTGCTCACTATTTTTCTGTTGGCTTTGCTGTTCTTTTTCCGCCCATCCAATAAGGCTAGAATGGCTGGGACCTGCAGTACTTTCCATTCTGACAAAATGTGCAGGCTGTCCAGCTGGAGTCATCAGTTCTGGCTTTTGCCTACTACAAGGCACCACACCCTGCATAAGCCTTCAGCTTACGTCTGGAAGCTGCCAGATATAGCTTGTGCTTTCCTGGCTGTTCACCTGCTCTGAATGGTTTTTCCTGTTTAACCTCAGCCTGTTTTTTAGACACTTGTCCTGGCAGATCATTGTGTACCTTTCTGTCATATTGGTTTTGATCTGGCTGTCTGACTACTCTATCGTGTCCTGATTTTGTCCTTTTGCTGACCTGATGGCTTTAACCCTGCTTGGTGACTATTGCTGCCTCTGGACTGCAGCCCATCCGTAGACAGCAATCTTATGGACCCTGTTGTAAATCCAAATCCCTGTATAGGGGCTATAGGGTGTCAGGTTTTCTTGGGATTCTGTGACATTTGCCAAGTCTGTCCTAGATAGCCGTTTTGAGCCTGTGGCCTCCGACAGACGTCACAGATAACTATGATCAATGTTTTGTACCCCTATGAAACCAGAGGATGCAGGGCTAGAGCTGTACACCTGACTTTTCCCATAGGGAGAGCTGCCTCCTACCGATTGCATTACAGATCTTCTTCTCATTTGTGGCAGTGTTAATGTGTTGTGAATCTTTTGATTTCCTACCTTAATTCTGTATTAGAGCACGGTCCTGACAGCCGTTCTCTATCTGTATGTGCAGAGAAGTGAAGCCAGGCCCATACACTTACAAGGGGCCATGGTGCAGTTCCTGGTCATGGACCACTAAGAGTGAAGAAGCCCTTGATTCTCGGGATTGGCATCGTCCCAGAGGTCAAAGCCCACCATCAAACAGTGATATCATATTCTAATGGCAGACGGGTATGCCCTTTTAAAGGGAACCTGTTATGAAATTCACGTTGATTAATCCACTGGATGCATGAATTGCAGGATGTTGCATGATTACTGACAGGTACATCTGGTGTTTTAGAGAAAGTATGCTATGAAGATACAACTGGAAACCATACCAGGAGACAAAACTAGTTAGGCAGCTTAGGCACCTTGGCTGGCTATAACTAGTGCTACTAGAGATGATTGACAGGTCTCTATGTATACACATGCAGGCAGGGGAGAGACCTGTCAGTCATCTGCAGCTAGAGCCACCCAGGGGCGGAGCTGGACTATTTTTTTTTCTCAGGATATGGTCACCGACTTCAAAGAATACTTTTTCTGAAAGTTTGATGGATTTGAGAATTATATGTCTGGTATTGATCATAGAGACAGGGTGCAATTCAAGTTGCCCACAGCTTGGTCAGTGTGACTCCCATGACAGCTTACCTTAAAGGAAATCTGTCAGATCAAAAATCCATATGTAACTGATATAATTTTGTAATTCTCTAAGCTCTCTTTATTTATATTTCCCTCCTATTCTCTGTAAACTCAATCTGTCACTCACAGTGAATGAGCCACTTAGTTCTCTGCTGTCCCCTCCCCATAGGATGAATATGCACGTCACAAATTCACACCATATTACTGCACAGGAGATCAGTGTGGAGGGGCTGTATTCTCCTCTCTGTTTTTGCAGCATCACAAGAGGTGAAATACAACACAGAAACTGTCACGTCATGGATACCTGCTTTGAGAAAGAAATGGAGTCTAGATGAGGCAGATCTGCAATAGTTCTCTCCTTCAGTGCCCTCAACAGCACAGAAGCTCCAATGAAAACTGAAACCACTCTGCATTTGGAGCAAAGGAAGGAGAGAGGAGGGAGCTGCTAAGAGGGAGTGCATAATTACATGACAGTTTATACAGCAGCCTAACTATTCCTAATCATGGAGAGACTAATCCAGGAGCTCCCTGCAGGGTCTGACCATGCTGATAACATGGAAACTACAAAGGGTACAATGATTTTACATGTTTTTTTAAAAGGTCTGCCCAGGCACTATTCCAGAGTAATATTAGTAGCATACTGAAAAATGACCTGACAGTGTCCTTTTAAAAGAACACATTAAAATACTAGTGATGATCGGTCCCATTGGATGATCAAGTTTGCCAGGTTTGGCAGGACTATGAAAAAATCTGTTTCGAGGCCTGGACTTGACCCAAATTTGACCTCTAGCCCTGAACCCCAGATAAGTCAATGGGGAACCAAACGTCTGCGCTAAAAATGTCTGTAAAATAGTCGTAGTAAGAGCTAGGGGGATGCAAGAGTAAGTAAAAAGTGGACAATTTCCCTGCAAACATGTGGATAGGGAATAAGTTAGGGGAAAAAAAAACATGGGCTCCCACCTACTTTTGATAACCAGTGCAGGAAAAACAGACAGCTGTGGGCTGCAATGGTGTAGGATTCCCTCTACTTTTTGATAACCAGCCCATCTAAAGCAGACAGCTGCAGACTGCAATGGTGTAGGATCCCTCTATTTTTAATAACCAGCCAATCTAAAGCAGACAGCTGCAGACTGCAATGGTGGATCCCCTCTATTTTTGATAACCAGCCAATCTAAATCAGACAACTGAGGGCTGCAGCCCATAGCTGTCTGTTTTACCTGTGCTGGTTATCAAAAACAGGGGAAGTCCACATCATTTTTTTGTAATTTTCCAATTTAATTTAGTTTTTTATGCGTAGAGATGGAATTTGAGGGCTCTTACCTCCTATATAGGATGTAAATAGCTAACTTTTATGCTATAGCTTTATAAGTCAATATACTCTGAATAATTTAGTGTTAAAAGTAAAATCTGAAAACTTGGTTTGTTTTTATTGTACATTAAAGTGGATCTCTATATTACACCACCTTTTTATTGGAAGGGTTTCCTAAACCTTAAGTTATCATGAAGTCTAACTGCTGGGATCCTCAGCGATCAGCAAGAAGATCTCAGCAGCTAGGGATCACTTTCTCTACAGCACCCCCAAAGGACAAATAAAGTATGACACCCTTCTAATTAAAATCAGTAGGCTGTTTATGCAATCCAGGGACCTTTAACAGAGTGAAAAGCAATCAATGTAGCTGATCTCCTCTCTGACTAAGGCTAAGTTCACACTGTGCATTTTGGATCCGTTTTTTGGTGCTGTGTTCTTGTTGACCTTTCAGCAGAAAAACTGGATCCATTTTTGCCAAGAAAACCCATTGTGCATTTCAATTGTTAATAAGATTATGATGACAAAATATTGATCCATTTGTTAAAAAAGGAAAAAATGAAATAAGTCAAGAGATCCAATGTGCTATTGACAAATCAGTGTATGAATAGTATAATGATATAATAGTTGGCCCCACTGCAGATGGCACCGCTCCATTATGGGCTGGTGAGCGCGCGGCATCTGGACTCACTGACCTTCGCTGATACTTTTTTGTACCGCGCTCTGAACACTACAAGAAAGAAGGACTCTTATTGTAAATAATTCAGGAAGGAAATCAACAACGTTTACTCATGCGTGTAAGGAAGTATGTGCAGCCGGGTATGCTGGATTTCATATGAGCACAGATGGGAGCTGAGAACACGTGCCAGGAAGACCCAGATTTTCTACACTCCTCTCTTCTTTTTTCTCTTCTTCTCTCCTCTTTTCTTCTCTATCCCATTATTCTTCTCTTCTTCTGTCCTCTTTTCTTCTCTTCTGTCCTTTTTTCTTCTCTATCTTCTCCTTCTCTTTTTCTGTCCTCTTCTCTTCTATCCTCTTCTCTTCTGTCCTCTTTTCTTCTCTATCCTCTTCTCTTCTGTCTTCTTTTCTTCACTTCTGTCCTCTTTTCCTCTATCCTCTTCTCTTCTTCTGTCCTCCTTTATTCTGTTTCCTCTTTTCTTCTCTATCTTCTTTTCTTCTTCTGTCCTCTTTTCTTCTCTATCCTCTTCTTCTGTCCTCTTTTCTTCTCTTCTATCCTCTTTTCATCTCTATCCTCTTCTCTTCTGTCCTCTTTTCTTCTCTTCTTCTGTCCTTTTTTCTACTCTATCCTCTTCTCTCCTTCTGTCCTCTTTTCTTCTATTATGTCCTCTTTTATTCTCTATCATCTTCACTTCTTTTGTCCTCTTTTCTTCTCTTCTTCTGTTCTGGTTTCTACTCTATCCTCTTCTCTTCTTCAGTCCTCTTTTCTTTTCTTATCTCCTCTTTTCTTCTCTATCATCTTCTATTTTTCTGTCTTCTTTTCTTCTCTTCTTCTGTCCTTTTTTCTTCTCTATCCTCTTCTCTTCTTCTGTCCTATTTTCACCTCCTCTGTCATCTTTTCTTCTCTTCAGTCTTCTTTTCTATTCTATCCTCTTCTCTTCTCCTGTCCTCTTTTCTTCTCTATCTTCTTCTCTTCTCCTGTCCTCTTTTCATCTCTATCCCCTTCTCTTCTGTCCTTTTTTCTTCTCTTCTTCTGTTCTCTTTTCTGCTATATCCTCTTCTCTTCTTCTGTCCTCTTTTCTTCTATTTTGTCCTCTTTTCTTCTCAATCATCTTCTCTTCTTCTGTTTTATTTTCTTCTCTTCTTCTGTCCTCTTTTCTTCTCTATCCTCTTCTCTTCTTCTGTCCTATTTTCACCTCCTCTGTCATCTTTTCATCTCTTCTGTCTTCTTTTCTATTCTATTCTATACTCTTCTCTTCATCTGTCCTCTTTTTTTTCCTCTATCCTCTTCTCTTCTCCTGTCCTCTTTTCTTCTCTATCCTCTTCTGTTCTTCTGTCCTCTTTTCTTCTGTTCTTCTGTCCTCTTTTCTTCACTCCTGTTTTCTTCTCTTTTTCTCTCCTCTTTTCTTCTCTTATTTTTTTGGTGACGGTGATGGGGTGATTCTCAATGCTGGGTTAGTTATATAAAATATTTTGCAAACATGTATTTTTCACATATGATAATGCCAATGGATTGCATAGGAAAAAAAAAAGATGAAAATCTGTGCAATGGAAAAGTGGTGAAATTATCCATAATGACAGATCAGTCATTGCTTGGCTTTCTGCACCATGGAAATAGCAAAATCCCTTGTCCATTCGCTGCCCCATTGGGTAACACAACCTATTGTTTTTACATAATCTGTAATGAGGCCCCAAGCTGGGGTGCAGGGGTTGCGATAGCACCGAAGCCCTTGAGCCTAGGAAGGTGGGGGAGGGCAAAAGACCATTTGGCCTATATAAAAAGTCCAATACTTTTAAAGATTTGCAATAATTAGGGGCCCCGTTGAAGCTTTTGAACTGGGGCCCTTGAGATTGGAGGTTACGCCACTGTCCCCAAGTACCATACGCCAATTAAAGGTCTGGTGTCTCCTCTTTGAGCACATGGGGCTTTGATCATTCTCATGTACCAGGATGAAGGTGCTACTGCTGCCTCTGCCCACTTTGCCGATATGCCCATGTCCTAACAACTTGTTGATTGGATGAAAGAATCTACTAGTCTATCACACCCATCCATTTACTATTGAAAACCCCCTGTTTCCTAATATTTAGTTGCCAACTCTCCTAGAATATCCATAAACATCAGGAAAAGCACAGATATACCTGTAGGATGAAGCTCACTGGCACATCACAATTTAATTCGTTAGTATTTAACAGCCTTAAGCTTGATCTTGAGCTATGGCGACTTGATGGATGAATGCTCTGGTGACTTGATGTGATGAATGCTCGTAGAAGACGATCTTGCACAGCCTAGATAGGTCCACCAGAGTCTTCTCCAAGCCTAGATAGGTCCACCAGGGTCTTCTCCAAGTCTTGATAAGTCCAAGGGTCTTTTCCACTGTTATCATGATTGTATCAGGCCATCAAGTTTTGGTCTTCCTCTTCGCCTTGTTCTTCTTTTGACCATGATATCCTTCTCCAGTGATTGTTCTCTTTGTTGATTTGTAGACAAGTCGTATCTTGGTGATCCTTCCTTCCAGTGACATGTCTGGCTTGATTTGCTCCAGAATTGATGTGTTTTTGTTCTTCTTGCCATACATTGGTATTGATATCATCCTTTCCAGCTCCACATTATGAAAGGCGTTTAATTCTTCTTCTGTCTTGTATTCTTTATTGTCCTGGTGTCCGTTCCATTGTGTTACTACAGAATAGACCAGACTATGTACGAGCCGTGTCCTTTCATCACCAGTGACATGTTACTACAGAATAGACCAGACTATGTACGAGCCGTGTCTTCATCACCAGTGAAATGTTACTACAGAATAGACCAGCACTATGTACGAGCCGTGTCTTCATCACCAGTGAAATGTTACTACAGAGCAGACCAGACTATGTAGGAGCCGTGTCTTCATCACCAGTACATGTTCCTGATGTGAAGACCTGTCCAGTGACTTCTTTGTTGATTTGCCCATAGCTTTTCTCCTGTTGACTTCCGGAGTCGTTGTTGCATCTTGAGTGATCATTGATCCGGGTAGGGTGAAGTTACATCTTCCAGTTCGTCGCTGTCCGTCGTACCTGGCAGTAGTCGGTATCTTTGTCTTCTTTGTGTAGAGTAGCAGCCCATGTTCATGGTTTCCATCTTGACTCGCTGTAATAAGTCCTTCATTCCATCTACGATTGCTGCTCTCAATGTCTCAGTGTCATCTGTGTATTTAGGATGGTGGATGACACATCAAGCAATTTTGATTCCTTCTTGTTGGGCAAGTCCAGCCTTTCTGAACATAGCTCTTAATAACATAATAGCTTCTTAATAACTGCTCTTCAATTGTCCTGGAAAGCAACATTTCTAGGAGGTTTCATATGTATCATGTGATGCATTTACTATATCTCACGGACGAGCATCTACTAAAGTTGTGAAATATGTCTCTCAGGTCAGGCAACCTTTACATTAAATGTTCAGCAGTTGCCCCATTTTCAGATGCAATCACAGTGCCATCATTATTGTCTCGGACATTATGCCTTTCAACAGTCCTAGTAAAAAGTCTGGTTATAAAGTATGCTTTATCACAATATGTGGACAATATAAAGGGATTTCTACTGCTTAAAAGACCCCTCTAGGCAAGAATGTGGCGCCCCTCTGGCTAGGCGCCACAGGGAAGTATTGCAGTATGACAACCAAATGTGATATCTTTGTAAGTTGTCAGTTCAGGGTTTAACCTATGGAGTCTGTTCTTGCACACACCTAGGACTAGGCCACTTAGAGTAGGGGGGACCGGTAATTTAGTAGGTCTCAAAAGGGGGTGGAGCTTAGGGTAGAGTTAGTGAGAGAGTGACAGTTTAGATTTAGACGGTGCTGGGAAGGCAGTCAGGAAGGACAGGCCTGACAGCACAGCCGACAAAAGGGATCCCCATCTTTAAGTGGGGGCCCAGGACAGAAGGCAATGGGACAGAACTGGTTGGAGCCAGCTGGTCACGTTGAGGGAAAGACACCGGCAATGCGGGAAGCCGATGCGGCCAGAAGTTTAGCTCTGATCGCAGACCGACGAGCTGCGGGCCCATTATAACCGGGTTGTCGTACGCACCACAAGGACATCTCACCCCTCAGGCAGAAACCGGTTGAGGGCACTATTGGTCATGGACTGAATTCCGGTGGCGGGAGAAATTGTGCGCTCCTGCTGCTCCCATCCATACCGGTAAGGGACAGACAATAGAGGCTAGTGACATACCGTAGCGACTGGCGGGAGAGCGCTGCAAAGGTGGGAGAAACAGGAAGAATAGAACAGACCCCAAAAGTCAAAGAAAGAAAACATCTAGAGACTCCATTAAGGGGACCTGAGCTGGCGACATCCACCCAGTAAACCAAGCTGTACCATGTATCGTTTACCATCTGCCGGTACCCAGTAAAGTGGAGTCAAACTTGAACTGGTCTCTGTTGTTCTTCCCGCCGGTGCCCGGAGGGCTCCAACACCAACATCAGCAGCTCATCAGAGGGGTAAGAACCACCACTACAACTCCCCTCATCCTCTTCCATCACCGCCACCCTGAGGTAAAAGCTCCTCCTGTAGGGAGCTGTACTACTCTCTGCTTCACCCACCATCACCTCAGCGGCCTGCTTGCAGCGCCGTACCTGTATTACCGGGATCCACAGGTGGCGTCACGTTTCCCTGTAAATATTCCCTTCTCCCCCACCATCTACTCAAATGATAACCAGGGCACAGAACTGGGATCCCGACCACCGGTGATCTCCCCATTCAAGCAACCATCAGTCCCGGTGTCCGAGTACCCCTGCCCTGGCCACATCAAGAACAAAGTTTCCCATCGAGTGGCGTAACTTGAAGCTCATTGGCCCCAATGCAAAAGCTCCAATTATTGTAAATCTTTTATAGCATTAATCTTTTTCTATAGGTCAAAGTGACTTTTGGGGCTCCCTAGGCTTTACAACCCCTGCACCTGTTGTAGATGCTTGTTCCCATCTGAAGGTCTTTGGACTCAAATCGAAGGCACTAATTCAAATCTAATGGAACCATCTAATACTGCTACATTGATATAGTCACCCAATATGAAGGAGATAGAGGACACCACCATCTAGGGGAAGTACTCAGCAAGAATACCGAAGAAGGAGTCACAGAGTCCTCGGGGTGCCAGCCACAAAGACTCCAAGTCAAAACGAAAGAAAGAAGCGGCACCACCGAGGTTGCAGTGAAGCGGTGTCCTTTAATAGGGTAGTTGATACAAAGTGCATGGAGGGGACGGGTGACGATGGCACCAGTTTCCGGGCGTTCATGCCCTTCACGGGTCACTCTGCTTCTTTCTTTTCGTTTGTCTTATAGTCGCACAAGTGCTTACTCATGGCAAACAGTGATTCCTGGATGTCTATTGTGGAAAAATATCATTAACGTGTTAATTTAAAACAGAAGCTTTAACCAGATTAGATGACCCTGTTAAAAGGTTGCACTGTGTACCCAGGATAGTATAGTGTCTACGGTATTTATTCATTTGGCTCATATCCAGTGGCGTAATGTAAAGCTCATTGGCCCCGATGTAAAAGCTCCAATGGGGACACCAATTATTGCAAATCTTTAATAGCATTAGTCTTTTTCTATAGGCCAAAGGGACTTTTGGGGCCCCCTAGGCTCCAGGGATTGTGTGTGATTACAACTCCTGCACCTGTTGTAGTTACGTCTATGCATGTATTCATCTGTGCAATTTACTAATTGATCACCACTGAGCCAATCAAAGAGCAATTAATAAGGTAACAATCATGGAGACAAGGAGACAGGGAAATTGGAGTATGGCACTGGAGAATGAGCGTTACCCAATGCATTACATAGGTGACACCGACACACAAAAATATTCCTCCAAAACCAGAACGCTCTTTACAGCCCCTTAGATACACAAGCTTTGCCGTGTCAATAGCACACAGTATTAGCGGTTTGGGAACAATGTATGTATAGAGGCAATAATCTAGGGCACCATGATGGTTTGCACACAGTTTTAGCATGCAACAGAGAGTAACATTCATTATTGTTGCAATTGGTTTCAGAACACACCTCCCCAGACAGCAACTCACTGCCCGAAAAATACAATTATAGAGCGACAGTCATTTTAATTTTTACTAAATAAATCAAGATTAAACATGAAAATAAGTAACTTTGCCATATAACGTATTGGAGAAATCTGATCCTTTTGTCTCCTGGACCGATCATTCCCTCTTAAAATACTCAATTCCCAAGTACAATCTATATTTAGTGAAAATGTCATGGGTGGCTATAATGGACGAAGGGGTTAGGTAGCAGGATGGCAGTGATGGGCAAAAGGCGGTCAGGGGAACTAATCTGACTCTTAGACTGGGATTCTCTAGCTGACCCTGGTCCCAAAAGTATCTCTAAAGGTGAGGATGTGTGGCTGCCACCCTTGCCCTGCTCCTGACCAGCTCTAGGCCCCTCACCTCTACCCGGGGACCGGGGTAAGAACAGCAACTCCCACACAGGATAGCAATCTACAGGAAGGCTACAGGACTGCTCCAGCAGGAACTGCAAATAGCACCCACACAGCTAACGGTCTTGAAAAGAATGAACTCTATCAGCGACATCACGTGATTGGTCATGGAAAAACTTAAAGGCTGGGGGATTGTTCAAACTACATCACCTGATACACACAGCAGCACCAACTAATACTGCAGAGCCACAGCCACTGACGTTAACCCTTAAGGTACAAAAGGAAATGAACTCCATTTAAATTACTGCAGACCTGTCTACACGTGACAGAAAACAGATCCTCCTATTAGTGAGGTAGGAGATGACAATTGGTGCAGATGAGATTATATCTGGATGCTTCTTATATCTGTCCTACTACTTTCTGCTTTCTGTAGCTAGGAGATAGGAGGTGTTTCTTTCTAGCAGCAGTACTTCCCTTTCCACTTTATTTTCATGATTTTATGCTTTCTCACTCAGTGATCCTTTCTATCTTTGCACTCCTTCCTGATTCTGAGTTTTAGTGCTCTTCCCTTTTCTCTTGATTCCTAAGAAGGTACGGGGAACACTCGATGACTGATCGGTAAGACAGGTCTGAGTTGTCATCTCCTAGTTTTGTGGTTAGGGTTATTCCAGCCTGTGCAGGAGCCATTAGGGACTAAAGCTAAGGGACCTTAGTCTGTACAGGAATCGGTTGAGTCAGGTGTGTTTATTCTTTGATAGACCTTAGGTTCCTATGTGAGTTAATGCCCTTACTTTGTTCTTTTTCATGATGCAAGTACAGGCAGATTTTCCTCTGCAGCACTGGAGGATCACAGGGACATCGAAGCTTGCTAGATCCAGTAATATGGTCAGCGTCAGAGTGATGTGATCCTTTTCTGGATGACTGGCAACTCTGAGACCGCTGGGTGGCCGGTAACCTATGAAGATTATAAAATGTAAAATCCCTCCATTGCTGAGCATATACCATTACGTTTTACCAATGCTATACAATTTTATCCATTTAACAATTTAAGACAACCCCTTTAACCCCTTAGTGACCGCGGTTAATAGAGCCGCAGCAAGGGAAACCCGAGATGACGCAGCATATGCGTCCAAGGTCGGGAACAAACTTGTTTTCATGACTCATATGCTGCGTCATGGGTCGAGAAGGGCTTAAAGGTTGTGAACACCACTGCACCTATGAGTATGGAAAGCAGATTGCTGCAGGATCAGTTCTAATGGATTATTATACATGTCAACTCAGCCTGACAAACACTTTGCAGCGGCAACATAGTGGAAATTTAGTTCTATGAAGGACTATTCAGAAAGTTCCAAAACTTTGCATTTTGGAAAAAGAAAAACAAGAAAAGATAAATATGTGCAAAGGTGTTCATAACCTTTAAAGGGGTTGCCTTTACTTGGTAAATGGGTAAAATTGCATTGTGTTTGTAAAATCAAGCAACTTTATGACTTATTCTAAATTTGTCCTTTATTTAGCTGAGTGATCTAAAAAAAATTACAAATCCTTTACCGCTCCTGTACCTGGTTCTGACTGCTCTCTCTGCTCTTCCTCTCCCTCCACTCAGTGTTACAGATAACAGAGAGAGATGTACATATATTTCTACAATGTGGAGAAAGGAGAAAACCCCCACAGTGTTAGAGAAGGCAGAGAAAAAGTACAAAAAGAGTAAATGGGTTACTGCTTTATCATCTAATGAAGACTGGTCATATATCTGAAAATGAATAAAGGGAGGAAGAGTAAAACAATCTGCAATTGTATTAAACGAAGATGTTGTTCCATGTCATAGGTGTCCATAGCTACCGTATTAAAGTGTTATTTCCAATAAAAGGTATCGTCTACCCATGGAAAAGGCGGTAACCTGCTGATCAGTGGGCTTCCAAACTCTGGGACCCCCCATGATCCCAAGAATGGGGCTTAGATCTTTGAGAATGGGGCACTGCAGCCTCATCTTGATTGAAGCAAATGATCACATACTTGACCCCCCCTTCACTGTCTACTGCCAGGGAAAGCCAAGAACAGTGCTCTGGTGTTTGGAGCAGTCCCATAGACAATGAATGGAGTGGAGCAAGTCCAGTAGCGCAAAGCAGCGCTGGATGCAATGTTCTCTGATCAGTGCCAACCACAGACGCCATAAAGCATTTGCATTTTTCTCCTCAGTCACCATGACTGATACAGTTTCCGCCAACATCATACTACATCTCTCAGCATGCCGGATTATACAATTTTACCGATGGTAATCAACAGATCGGAGAACACCGTTCAAAAAAGGAGATGTTTATCTTAAAGGTTTGGTCAGACTGTAATAAAAGTGAGATAACAAATAGTAGACCTGAACGGTGTAATGACTGAAAGTGAAACGATTTATACAGCAAGACAGATATAAACGTATTTGTAGTAGGAGAAGGATCGTGACGAAAAGTGAAACTTCAGGCAGTGAAGCAGACAGAAAGGTAACTCCACCTAAACCACAAGAATGAGTCTAATGAGGGGTGATGAGCGCAGTGCAGTGTACAATACAAAGCTGTGGTCACCGTCCTTCTTTATCAAAGGAAAGAGTTAATGATTTCATTTTATAGGATTTTGCTTGCACAGATAGAGTAGAGCTGACCTGCATTACCCCAATGGGTTTTCTGTGGTCGCAATAAACGTACAACTTTGTTACTAATTATGTTGCAAAAAGAAAGAATTTTGTAACAAATTTAGCTCTGTTACATCTACATTATCTCACGCGTGGCAGTCCTACACACCACCTCCATTGATTGTCACCTTACTGTAATTGTACAATGTCTATCTGAGCCTGGTGTGGGAGGGGGCAGCTCTGTGTCTATAGACATTGTATATACAGAGTGTGTTGTGGGAAGGTGCAGCTCTCTATCTATAGACATTGTATATACAGAGTGTGGTGAGGGTGGGGGCAACTCTCTGTCTATAGACATTGTACATACAGAGTGTGGTGTGGGTATGGGCAGCTCTCTGTCTATAGACATTGTATATACAGAGTGTAGTGAGAGTGGGGGCAACTCTCTGTCTATAGACATTGTTTATACAGAGTCTGATGTGGGCGGGGGCAGCTCTTTCTCTATAGACATTGTACATACAGAGACTGGTGTGGGTGGGGGCAGATCTCTCTCTATAGACATTGTATATACAGAGCCTGGTGTGGAACTGCTGTCTTAACTTTGCTAGATGGCTAAATGTAAAAACTGTTTTAGATCCACTGCACCTAACAAACTAAATGAAACATCTTTGGATTTAGGGTCTTATGGCCTTTATCATGCTGCTCTCAGATATGGTAGCAAAAACCCACTGACAGATTCCCTTTTAAGGCTGGAAACACACTATCCTACTTAAATGCAAGTCTCTTGGACGAGACTCAGATCAGTGACCCTGAACGGCCTCTCCCTCTCTGGACGGGAGTGTCAGCTGCTTGTGTTTCTGTACAGCATCACACAAGTGGATTCAGAAGGGATTGTCATAGTAGTGGACAACCCCTTCAAATTTTCTCCTGAAAAGAGAAAACTGCCCTTCATATGCCCTTACTGCATTCATCCAACGTCTATGCTATATGTTTTAATTGTTCTTTGTCATAACCCAAAAATGTATTGCACATAGTTTTTTTTTTAAAGTTGTTTTATTTCAATTATTATATGTAATTTTTTTTATCTCGAGGTACCACCCCAATCCCCACAAGAGAAGCCGTCAACTGTACAAAATGCAGGTGCTGTACAGATGAGGATCAAAAGTATCAACGTACAACATGAACGACTGAGTCAAAGCAAATCTATGGTCCTTATTGACCCTGGAGAAGCCACAAAGCCGGTAAGAGCAAACATTGTTACTGATATATTATATACTAATATCTTGAGTGAGTAAAAAAAAAAAGAAATGTTTGCAAGATGCATCAAATACAGTGGCAACAGTGATTTATTGGGTCTTTACAGTTTTGGACTGAGTCTTTTGGTCCTTCTCCAATAAACAGGTATTGAGGGTTTGTCCTCCCGCTGTACTGACCATATTCAGGTCTACTTTTAGTGACTTCATATGTTAGACCATGATCAAAGGGCAACTCCAGGGAATTAAAAATTGTTGTACTGTCCCTGCCCTCCAACATGATGAAGAAGAACTGGGCACTACAGTTCTAAGATCTATAGATCACTTATAAATCAATAAAATCATATCTGCTCCTCAGCTCTCACCCCTTCTTCAGGGACAGAGAAATATGACTCTATATAATAGATGTGTTTCACTTTATGTATTGAGTTACTGAAATAAATTAACTTTTTGTTGACATTCTAATTCATTGCGATGCATCTGTACAACATAGATTTTCCGTCATTGTCCTTTGATTCTTCGACTTTCCTTCATAAGTATTACCAACCCGTCAAATTGTGCAATTTATGAAAGAGTGAATTAATTTTTCAAACACAAGAATCCCGAAGAGAGAATAAAAAAAGTTCAAAAACTCCATCTTACTCTTCGCGTTGTCTCATCATCTATTAAGTTACTTTTTAACCGGCTGTGCCGACCTCGAGTAGACTTAGAGTCCGTCATTGTCCTTTGATTCTTCGACTTTCCTTCATAAGTATTACCAACCCGCCAAATTGTGGAGTTTATGTAAGAGTGAATGAACTTTTCAAACACAAGAATGAATAATCCCGAGGATAGAATGAAAAAAGTTCAAAAACTCCATCTTACTCTTCGCGTTGTCTCATCATCTATTAAGTTAGTTTTTAACCGGCTGTGCCGACCTCGAGTAGACTTAGAGTCCGCCATAGTTAATTCCAATTTAGTCAAAGATCTTTTATTGACAACATTGCTTGACCAAGAGACAAATACCTTGAAATGAATAAAAAAAAGTTGAAAAGTTAAGTATATTTAATGAAGCCAAACATATTTTATTGCCTGTGTTTAACAAAAGGCACCCGGCTGCCGTTGTTTTTTGACAAGCATGAAAACATCACAGCGTGAGGCTGCAAAAAGGAATTATGTCGAGAAATTACAAGTGATCCATTTCGCAATGAATTATCCACCTCAATAGCCTGCAGAACTCAGCTACCAATTAACACCTACTTTATTACATGTTGGGATATACTTAATAACTTTCATGTGTTTCTGCACTATTACCTTGACGGATGCCTCTTGTACAATTAGGCATAATTGGCATATCAATATGCAAAAGTTAAAAAGATTAACCCTCTTAAAACTAATGAGCATTTCTGTATCCAGCTGCTAAATGAGACAAAATTAGCATTTTTCACTTTTGGATAGGATTTTATCATGCAGTTTTTCATTGTTGACATTACCTTGTTATATAAGTTCAGGTTTTTTTTTTTTTTTTGGCAAAATATTGAGGATAATTAGCGGTAAATGAGTTTGAAAAAAAAAAAAAAAAGTTACTTGAGTTGGGCAGAAAGGTTGTGTGCGTCCCTGCGATACCTGCGACATTACGGGAGATGGGACTGCCGTGGAGTCCTGCCAGTTGCCGAAACTTGACATGTTATTGCTGGATCGGATGGCAGATGTAATGCATATACTGTTTAATTATTTTTGGCAAATGCACAATGTATTTTTCTATACAAATAGTCTGGAGGTGGATTGCAGCAACAAGCATTAATATGGAACCACGCTGGTTCCTAGCATAGATCAAGGATTGATGGGCGGCTGCTCCGGTTTTAGGAGAACCCCCTGGTGTTGGCAGAGCTGTCACAGCGATTACTGAGAACAGGACTAGGACAGTTGATGGCCTCGACAGTATGGCATAAATGTCATATAGTAATTCTAAATGAGTATTAGGATTGCCGTCATAATTATTTATAAGAGCCATTCTCTGCATTGCGGCATGGAGGAGATACATCACTGAGCTCGCTTCATCTCTGCAAAACACATTTCGATACATTTAGAACAGATTTTCTCTTTTTTTGTCCTTTCTTTTTTTTGGGTGAATTATCAACTATGAAATCATTCTCTGCATTTTTCAGAGAAGTATACTGAAGGGTAAAGGATCAATCACAGTTAGTATCTGCAGCCGGGGGGCGGATTAAGAGTAGCCAGGGCCCCAGGGAGTTACAAAGGTGGCGCACCCCAATGCCAATGTATCATGTGACATGTCACATACAGTGTGAGCTACCACATAGCCTCTCTATATACAGTGTGAGTCCAAACACAGCCCCCCATATACAGTATAAGTCCATAAATAACCTCCTATATACAGTGTGAGCCCCCACATAGCTCCCTATGTACAGTATGTTCCCACACACAGCCTCCTATATACCATGTGAGACCCCACATGGCCTCTCTATATACAGTGTGAATCCAAACACAGCCTCCCATATACAGTATAAGTCCATAAATAACCTCCTATATACAGTGTGAGCCCCCACATAGCTCCCTATGTACAGTATGTTCCCACACACAGCCTCCTATATACCATGTGAGACCCCACATAGCCTCTCTATATAAAGTGTGAGCCCACACATAGCCCCTTATATACAGTATGTGGCCAGACACAGCCCCCTATACAGTATGGGCCTCCACATAGCCACCATAAACACATACAGTCCCCTATGTACAGTATGGGCCTCCGCATAGTCTCCTATATACGGTATGAGCCAACATAGTGCCTCCCTATATGCCCTACTTAATTTTCTAAAACAATATCTAAAGAGTAACGGTTATTTAGATGTTATTTTGTAAATTAATAGTACAGATAGAACTAAGCAGGTTTGCAATATTTTTTATCAGATGAATCTGCTTCTGTCTCCTTCTTGACTGATGATTCATTCTCAATTAAATCTGTAAAATCTGTTTTCAGTGAAGACAGACTTTACAGTTACTGTGATAAGGGCTGACCATTGGTGCTCATAATATTCTAGAGCCGGCGGAGCTGGAGGCCAAAAAAGACCTTCAGCTGCAAGTGCTCGTGAAATTACATCTATAATTCTCCATAGAACTTTATGCGCACTAAACTTATCTTATATCCCAGTAATGAAAAAGTCTTCACTAAGGGCGGCTTAACACTTGCGTTCGCCTGTGCTGCGCTTGCGGCGGGCAAACACAAGCAAGCACCGCCCATCCCTATGTTTAACATGGGGACGCACGGTGTATGCGCTCGGGTGTGGATGGCCGTGCGTACTCATTGCTCCCCATGTGTGATCTGTGCGCATGCGGATGCTTGTGTACAAATCATACATTCTCGTCCACACCATGAACGCAACATGTTCATGGCTGTGGCACATACTGCACATTCAAATCAATAGGAGGCGGATGTGCAGAACCTGTCGCTATCGGAAAATGGAGTGGCTCCGGAACTGAGGATTTCTGGACACCTACACCGAGAATAACAGGGGTGCAAGGTTTCAGACCCCAACCAATCAGATTTGATTACCCATTGTCACATGGGGGGCTAAAGCAGTAAGGGAAAAGTATAGCAGGATGGTAAGATGGGCTAAAGGCGATCAGGGGAGCTAGTCCAACCCTTAGACTGTGGGTCCCTGACTTACCCTGTTCCCAGAATTAATTCTGAAGATTCGGACATTCGAGAGGCCACCCTAGGCTAAGACCCCCTCATCTCCACCCACAGACTGGGAAAACACTGCATCTCCCACAAGAAGGAAAACACCAAGAGGTCTTCAGCATTAAGTGCACACACGTCTTCTCAGCTAGCGGTCTTGCAGAGACTAAACTCTATCAGTGGCATCTACTGGTGGAAGAGGGAACTATTTAAAGGCCAGGGGTGTGGTCATCTAAGAAACTCACAACTTCCCACTGCAGAACCGCCTCACTCATAGACAGCAACACAGCAGCATCTACACATTCAGAGAGCTGTCACACATGGACTGCAGTGCAGTCAACACGTGACACCTATCCATAGAGTAGGCCATCAATGTTTAAGTAGTGGACAACCTTTAAGTCCTAAAAGTAGATAAAGATAACAAAATAAAATAATAAAAAATACAGTTGAAAATATTAGACTTTGTTCAATATCACATGGCTATGAGTGGCAAAAGTATGTGAACCTTTAGCCTTGGCAGACAATTTAGAAGTGAAATTAGAGTTAGGTGTTTTAATTAAATGGGATAACAATCAGGTGTGAATGGGCGACCAGTTTTATTTAAACAATAGGGATCTACCAAAGCATGATACTCCCAACGCATCTTTGCAGAAATGCATCATGGCATTAAAAAGGGAGATTTCTCAGGACCTCAAATGAACGGTTGTTGACTCTTATCAGGCTGAAAAAGGTTACCAAACCATTTAAGGTCCCGTCACACGGGGCGACATCGCCACCGATTACATCGGCGATGTAGAGGCGTGGCCTATCAGCGGCGTCATCGCCCCTACGTCGCCTCATATAAAGGGGCGATGTCGGCACCGCCGGGAGGTCGCCTGGTTTCAGAGCAGTGCTCTGAAACCAGGCAACCATCATGGGGCGATGTGCACACATCGCCCCATGTAACCGGCCGTTGGCGACCTGTCAGGCGATGAGAGCCATAGACTCCCATTGTCCTGCATCGCCGCTGGGGTTCTCAGACACCCCGGCGGCGATGCCGCCTGACAGCTCTCCGGCGCACGGCTGGAGACGTCGCCCCGAGTAAATGGGGGACGGCGATGCTGGCGGGGCACGCACCCGCCAGTCGGTGCCGACATCCCCAGCCCCGTCGCCAGGTGTGACGGGGCCCTTAGAGAATTTGGACTCCACCAATCAGATTTTGTGCAAATAGAGGAAATTCACGGCCAACATTAGACCTGGCCACTATGAATTTGTAGTACACAGTAAAAAAAAAAACACAACACAGAGAAAAAACATTTTAATTGAAATAAAACACAAAGCACATCCCTGGTTCACCTCTTTAGTAACAAAAAAACAATCCTCCAACATAATCCAGAGGGAGCATCTTCAGCTCTGCTGCATCCCTGTGAACAGACACACGTTACAGTGACTAGCAGGTTCAGACTGACACATGGCTGTGAAAAAGGTAATCTAAGTGCTCACTTGAGCCGCATCAATGGTGAAGTCAGATGACCCCATGAACTGCATCACACAACACCCAGTACACAGCCATAAGTGAGTGAGAGGAGGGCACACTTTACGACTGGGATCTGTGTGCTGTCATGCTGTTCATGGGGTCATCTGAGTTCATGCCTGATGCGGCTTAGGTGTGAACTTAGATGACCCTTCTCATGACTGTGTGTCAGTCTGAGCCTGCTAGTCACATTATCGCCTGGGTTCTAGTATGTAAACCTATTGTATGTTGACCACCCAAAGGTTAAATTTAGGCATTTTGGAGGCAATCTAATTTATCCCGTCCTTTTTGGTTCAGTGAAAAATGTTGTTGCGGTCAGGAGGTGACTTTAAATGGAAGTAATCTTCCAACTACATCCTCCATCCTTCTCGATGGGCGTCCTCTACCAGTGGCGGACCTTGTTCCATGAGGGCCCTGATGCAGTTGATGCTGAGGAGCGGAGGGGGGGTGATAGCGCTTGTCGGCGAGGAGCGGGGGGAGGGGGTGGGTGCTATAGGTGCTGCGGCTCCTACCTGCGCCGGGTCGCGCAGTCATGGGAGCCGGGCCAGAGGAGAGGAAGCTTCCCTCAGTTAACTCCCTCTCCTCTGACACAGGGTCATTGGGGTCGGCTGGGGGCCCCCCTGCAGGTTTGAGGGGCCCCCTAGCAAGTTGGGGCCCTGGTGCAGCTGAACCAGCTGCACCACGGTAGGTCCGCCCCTGTCCTCTACGTCTGTAGATCCGGGGAGTCAGTCAGTAGACCTCCGCCACAGTGTCTGATCATGTACGGGGGTACCTTACATTAGGTAAATCTGCAGACAATATCATACATGGCATACATCTGCTCCACTTTAATAAACGATTCCGTGGTGGTGAATGCTCCTCCTATCACATACATTTCTTCAATTCCTTTTCGTCCTCTTTATGATGAATTATAAAGAAGACTATAATAGTAATTTTATGCTAAACAAAAGCATAATTAAGCACTTAATATGAAAACCTAGTTACACCACGCAATTATAAAAGTAACGCTATCTGCCCACAGAAAGGAGATAAATGGGACAAGACTAGCATAGCTGATGTTATCGCAAATTATTTTTTGTCAAATTTATTTTTAATACTCCCTGTTAAACGTTTTGTATCCCCAGTCTGCAATAAAAAATATTAAATACGTTCCTTAATCTGCTCTATATTGGTATTGTTTTATGGATCACTACTATGTGTCCTTTATAAGCAGGACAGAAAAATGATATTGTTGTTTGAGAATATTAAACATGGCAAATGATGCAGTTACTCAATAAGGATCCAGCAGATGCCGGGAAGAAGCTCGAGGCGCAATAAATACAATGATGTATCAGAGACTTTATACTGGAGATCCAATGTGAAACGTCCTGCGCTCTTTACACCCAATCAGTTGGGGTATCGGACCCCTATCCATCTGATATTGAAGACTCCTCCCAAGGATAAGTCATTAATAGGTTAATCCAGCACACCCCGCCTACATTTAGTGTTATCTTAATGGGTTGTCCTGTATCAGAAAACCGCGTAGTAGTGATGAATGAGCACTATTGTCATGATGGTGGTCTCTCATGCATTGGAGACTGTGACAGGTTTGGGACCCGAGTTTAATTTCCTTAGACTCTTCACATTAAATGTGTTTCCTTTTCTTTTGGTACTTAATGAGACATAAGTTTTGCTGCTAGCATCTCCTTGTTCTTCTGGTCAGGTGCAGCTACTCAGTGACCACTCCCTTTCCCTTTAAATAGTCACTGGACCCATCAGCTATTGCTGGTGATTGAATCAGCCACCTGGGTGGAAAGCGCTATTGGTGAACTGACAGGTACCAAGCCATCTGCTAGCTAGGAGTGTGGCCGCAGCCGTGTAGTCCCTGTTTACTCTTTGGCATTGTCCCCTGTATAGTTTCCTTTCCTTCATGTTGTATTAGTGCAGTGGTGGGACTAGTGATCTTGCTGACCAGCTTCCCATTGAGAGGTAAAGCAGGGCTAGCGAAGACTAGGTATCCTGCTCAGAGACAAGGTGAACGAACCTGTATAGGGATGATAGGGAGATCAGGGTACAGCCACAGGTGAGTGCAGGAGCTGTTCCGTCCCCCATTCTCTTCCAACAGAGCCCACCATTGTTATTGTGTCCCTGGTGTTCCCTTGTGAGTAGTGTTGTGCGCCAGACACCCTTTGGTCCGTGTGCCACTGTCAAGTGGTGTATTTCACCAAACACCGGTCCATGTGTGACAACTAGCCTGCACTACTCGAAATGCACAGGTTGGATGCTCGGACAAGCCTAACTGAGGTACAATGGAGGTCAATTGGAAAATCTTCTGGAAAAATGCTTGTTTCCCATTGACTTTCATCATACTCAGTGCTTAAGTCATGCCCAACCAAGCATCCAAGCTACTCATTCTGAGTACCAAGCACCCGTTGCATGGTAGTGCTCACTCATTACTACCACCTATCGATGGGACGGGGAGGTGAAAAACCTTGCTGTTCCTGTTTAGATAAAATAAGAACACATTACTACTGATTGGCTGCAGTGGTCATGCCCCCACCAGATGTTGATCCAAGAAGACCGGTAGGAGATGCAGCACCGAATTCAGAGGAGTGGAAGTGGTATCCAATGGGAGTTGTAATTTTTTTCTTCTCCTCTGGCCCATCATGAGGGATAGCGGATTAACCATTTAAGACAAACATTCCTAAAACCAGTGTGAATAAATATGGTTGCCCAGAAGTAAGATATTCATGACTTATCCTCAGTGGGAGCAGGACCTTGTAACAGCTGATCGGTCATGGTGGACCCGCACAAATCTGAGATTAATCACCAATTTTAGGGATAGTCCATATTGAAGAATGTTCCAGATTATTTTAAGGATTTGAATATGACTTGAGCACTCAACCACCAAGAATGCCCTACATCTAACCTGTTTGGAAGGCAGGATGGAAGGAAGGAAGGAAGGAAGGAAGGAAGGAAAGCAGGAAGGGGAAGGAAGGAAGGAAGGAAGGAAGGAAGGAAGGAAGGAAGGAAGGAAGGAAGGAAGAAAGGAAGGAAGGAGGGAAGGAAGAAGAAGGAAGGAAGGAAGGAAGAAGGAAAGAAGGAAGGGGAAGGAAGGAAGGAAGGAGGGAAGGAAGGAAGGAAGGAAGGAAGGAAGGAAGGAAGGAGAGGAAGGAAGGAAGGAAGGAAGGAAGGAAGGAAGGAAAAGAAGGAAGGGGAAAAGAGGAAGAGAAGGAAGGAAGGAGGAAGGAAGGAAGGAAGGAGGAAGGAAGGAAGAAGGAAGGGGAAGGAAGGAAGGAAGGAGGAAGGAAGGAAGGAAGAAGAAGGAAGGAAGGAAGGAAGGAAGGAAGGAAGGAAGGAAGGAAGGGAAGGAAGGAAGGAGGGAAGGAGAAGGAAGGAGAGGAAGGAAGGAAGGAAGGAAGGAAGGAAGAAGGAAGGAAGGAAGAAGGAAGGAGGAAGGAAGGAAAGAAGAGAAGGAAAGAGAAGGAAAGGTAGTAGGAAGGAAGGAGGAAGCAAAGAAGATGATCAATAAGTATAGATATTTAGATAGTTCCAAACAGCATCACATCTCTACACAGGTTGTATATGATATTGCAGCTCAGATTCATATAAAAGGAATCTGTCAGCAGGTTTTTGCTACTCCATTTAAATACGGCATGATGTACCGGCAGAGACCCTGATTTCAGCAATGTATTACTTATTTAACTGCTTGCTGTCAGTAGGATAAAATCCCATTTTTCCCTGCTGGAGATCTATCTGTTCTCTAAATGCTGAGCTCTGTATAGCCCCGCCCACACCACTGATTGACGGCTTTCTGCCCATGTACAGTGTACACATAAAGCTGACAATTAGTGATAGGGGTTGGACTTGACTATCTGGCAGCAGGTTTACTAATCCTCTATCGATAATATCCTTCAGATAAAGCTATTTTTTAAATCAAAACTACATCAAGCAACTCAGTAAATGACACATTGCTGGAATCAGGTCCTCTGTCGCTTTTTTATGATACTCTCAGATTAAGTGACAAAACTGGTGACAGATTCCCTTTAATTCCATAGCTGTAATACTAGAGCCAACAAACAGGTGCTGTGTCTGGAAGAAAGCAGAATTATTTTTTCAACCCTGAACATCCTGTAAACTTACATTACCTTCTAATTTAAACTTGCTTTCTGTGACTTTATATTGATAAAACACACACTGGTCTGCGGTAGAAGGTGCCTTGCGTTCTCTTTATTGTTTACCAGGCAGGGCGCCTTATATGTTGTAAAGGATCTTGCTGGTATTGCAGCTCAAGTTAACGAGAGATGCAGTACCGAACACAAACACTGAAAATGTTTGGCGCTGTGCCCTGTAAGCAATGGTCAGAGTGGGAGTGACACGCAGAAAGAAGTACCCAAGCAGGGGTGTAACTACAAAATGTGCAGGGGTTGCAATCGTACCTGGGCCCTGGAGCCACGAAGGCCCCAAAAATCCCTTTGGCCTATAGAACAAGACCATAGAAATTAAAGATTGGCTATAATTGGGGGCCCCACTGAAGTTTTCGCATCAGAGCCAATAAACTTCAAGTTACACTACTGGGTCAGCATTTATTAGTGGAGAACATTAACAGAAAAACTTATTTGGATTTTTTTTTTAAATAACAAGAAGAACAGACTCCTGTCCTTTGTATCCATCTCTTGGTTGTCACGTGTGTAGCAGATGTCAGAAAGGAAGCAGAATGGTATAACGGGCAATAAAACCTGGGTAGTCGGTCTGGCCCCTGACTGGGGTCACTGGCTAGCCCTGTACCCAGAAGTACTTCAGATGGCGAGGAGGTCTGAGCCACTACCCTTGCCCTCAACTCCTCAACCAGCCCTGTGCTACTCCCCCTCACCTGCCACTACGCACAGGGATAAGAGCAACTTCCAAAAGGAAAGGCGCAAGACTCTTCAGCTTAATCAGTCAAAGGCAGATAAACTCTAGTTTAAACTGCAGCAGAACATTGGGGCAATCCCTACTTTTGACTGAAACATCATTGCCCCATATTGCTCTTGAGCGCAACTTCTCATACCCTTATTTATCAAATGAAAGACCAGAGAACCATCTTTACCGTGTGACACTGTACCCCAGCTTTAAATGCCTGCTCATATTGCAAAAAGCAGTGCCAACCATAATTCCCTTGTGTATGGACTTTTCAAAAGTAGCATACTAGGTTTAAAAAGTATTACCGGTAGATCAATATTATAAATCCTACCAAACATTAGCACTAATCTGTTACACGACGCTTAGGTAGATAGATATTAAATAGAAATGCCTGTGTGAAATACCCATGTGTATGACAAAGGCAAAGAAATCAATCAAAAAGAGGATAAATAAAATCTAAAGTTTATTTTCCAACTATTGATGATTGAGCACCACCATGCTCGGGTGCTCAGTACTCGTACCGAGCAGTTGGATGCTGGAATGGGCGTGACTCTAGTACCCAATGTGAATACCAGTAAGATCTGATGCAGTCACTATTTACATGTAGTATAGACAGCAGGAAAGTGAAGTAATCTGAGGTTAGGCTCCAGGACAGCTTGCAATATTCAGGGAGTAGACAAGGGTGTAATCAGGCAATGGTCTTGGGCAGGGATCTCAAACTCCCCGCCCTCCCCCCCCGCTCCTCACTATGGCTGCACCAGGACCCTCTGGGCTCAAGGTCCGCCACTGGGTATAACACTCATATATCCCGATCAGTCCATAGGAAGGAATCACTGACCTTAGGCTCAGGTGAGAGACCTCCTGCTCCTGGAGGTTCACAGACTCTTGTCTGTCCGGACTCTGACCGGGATTGGGCTTCCTGAGCAACCGGGATGAACCGGGCCTCCCAAGGTCTCCTCACCTATCAGAGGCTCTGGTAAAACATCTCCTTGTGATCATAGAGCTCTCCACATCCTATATGTAGGACCTGTTCTGATGTCACAACCTATGAGAACAGGAAGGATCTGCTTATGTCTGGTATGTCACACCCACAGGCGATCCAGGTTTGACAGACACTCCCTGGGCTTTCACACCTGCATCGTAGCACATGCAACGGCGTACCCGAGTCCTGGAGCCACAAGTCCCAGCACCGACAACAGCACTGACACCAGCAAGGCAGCCAGCCGCTGCACCACAAATATATATATATATTACAAAAATATTTAAAAGTGCCTATAAAGAGAGGGGCATAAAACATAGACCATTTACACAATCATATATGATCATAGGGCACGCAGCAGAAATTATTATCAGCATAAGGATTTGCTCTCATATTTGGTCCAGAAAAGTCCAGAAAAGTTGCATGAGTAAAATCCGTCTGGTATTTCATGTCATGTGAGTGTGTGATTTTTTTCTCATCCAGCATCCATATGACATGCATTTTTTTTTCTCAGCAGCTATTATGTTACAGTCATTTACAGGACCATTTACAGTATTCAGGGCTACAAAATGGTAATGTCAAAGGCTGCTATTTTGGACAAGGGAGTAAGGTAGCAGGATAACAGTAAAGGGCAAACGTAATCACTGAGCAAGAATGACCGTTAGACTGGGCGTCCTTGGCTCACCCTGTTCCCAGAATTATCTCTGAAGGTGAGGATGTCTAGGCCGCCAACCTTGCTCTTGCTCCTGATCAGCCCTAGTCTAAAATATCCTCACCTCCATCCATGGACCGGGAAGAACAGCAACTCCCTTAAAATAAGGAAAATTCCAGGCAACAAAGAAGCAGGAAGGTATCAGCACGGACTAGACTAACGTTCTCACAGATCACGGTCTTTGTAGAGACTAAACTATCAGTGACATCAGTTGGTGGGAAACGGAACCAATAAAAAGGCGAGTGCAACCTACTAACCTTATTACTGCCTCTAGGTCTGTCAACTGTGGAAGAGTACCGTAGTTGTTAAAGAAAAACACAAGAACAAAGGCGCCTCTGGTGTGAGCCTGTACTAAGCAGACCTAAGTGCATACAGCACTGCTCACCCGAGGTGGTTGTGCTGGACAAAGCCAAAAAGAGATAGAAGTGCAGTATCGTCTGGGAATATATCGTAAATGACCAGCACTCAGAGCGTTTGCAGTTTTATGGTGCTACCGGGAAAGGATCGAGTGATCCGTAGTAACTAATAAGTAAGAATCCCGGCACTCATATAGTTTTTCTTGCTCAGGGTGAATTTATTTACAGTTTATGCAGATGTATCAGGTGACATGCAGGACAAAAAGACGTTTCGGCCACCACTATGGCCTTGATCACAAAGTGAAGTGCTCATATATGTATAAATGTACTTGCCTTCATTATCATCAAGATTATTAACAACAAGAATGCCATTGTCTTTATGATCATTGTCGCTACATGCCTTATATTTTAGGTTGTGACATACCAGATAGAACATATAATAACTTTGTTAATTTTTGTCATCAATGTACAAGGAATTATTCCATCTATACATATCTATGTAGAACAATATGGCTTATCATTATGTTTGTTCCATAGCTATAAATACTGCATGGTAAAATACTTGAATAACTGGTACTTAAACATACATTAATCCCTCTATAGTCTCCCCACACTAATACCATCAATATGCGCACTGACCGGAGAACATAAACAAAAACTATTTACATGGCCACCAGACAACAGTACACTCCTGTCAAAACCAATGCGCAAGCGCGCTATTCATCCACACTACTGGTTACCAGTTACTAAGGTAACCACATACACAAGCGGCACCGATCAGTGCCGTTTTCCCCACCGCGCACGCGCGGCATAATACGTCACTTCCGGTGTCGCGGTGGAACGCAAACGTCACATCCGGTGACGTGGCGGAACGCACAACGTCACGTCCGGTTAGGTGACCCGATGCTCGTACAAATTGCGGCGGCGACGGGTCACACACCACCAGCTCCTGCCTAAGCACTGGATGTGCTGGCACACCAGACACCTGACACCAGAAGTAAGCAGGACTTACTTGGGGACGGACTTTAACTAAGATAAGTACATGACCACCTATGTAACTTATAATTGGCTGTGTCCACACTTACTCCCTAGACCAGAGGTCCCCAATGTCAGTCCTCGAGGGCCGAACCAGTGCAGGTTTTCAGGATCTCCCTAGAATTGCACAGCAGGCAATGATTCCAATCCCTGTGCAATAGTAAGGAAATCCTGAAAACCTGCACTGGTTCGGCCCTCGAGGACTGACATTGGGGACCTCTGCCCTAGACTATATAGCCCCATTGGGTAACGTTAACTACAGGGAGCAGACCTCAAAGGATTCCACCCTGGGGATACCATTAGAAGGTACTAAACACATAGATGTCAATTCTGATGGAGAATTGCATACATCAATAACTATATATAATATCATTTTATATGCAGAAACTTGAAACAACTTATTTTTCTCAGCAAGCCACATCGCCTCACTGGTTGAGCACTATACAGCAGTGTCTTGAACTAACCACTACTACAACTGATGCCTTAGTTAAAGGTATTTTGTTAACTCAGAATGACTGTTCAAACCAAGTACACCATGTGCAGCCTTCGCGCAACCATATATTTAAATGCCCCTTCCCACCTGCTTGTTTTCTACCTCTGCCCACCTCTTCTTTGATTGACAGCTCTGACTTCACAGGGCTAGAGAAGGGTGGAGATAATTGGGAAACAAGTAGGTAGGAAAGGGCGTTAAATGATTAGTCCCGCCACGATGCACTGGGCGCCTGTACTTGGTTTGAACTATCGTTTAGTACTTTTAGAGTTCTTTTAATCTTGCCTTGCAAGACAAATATATTTTGTATTTATATATAGTATATATAAATCAGGTATTGCCTTAAATCTTCTTATTAGTGATCAGCGTGCACTGTTTGATATTGATTGAGCATCGGGAGGGTTAAGGTCATGCTCGAGTCACTGCCCTGCATGTTTTGTGGCTGTCAAACATTCAATCAACATGTGGGATTGCCTGCCATATATGATAATGCCGTAGCCATATTGGGTACTGGCATTACTGTGATTGGTTGGCCTCATCACATCATCGGGTCTAATATGAGACCTTGAGGCGCGATGCTTAGTACACTACAGTTCAAGCCGAATTGATGTAGGAGGGAGAACTCAGATTTGAGCAGGTATATATGCAAAAATGTAAGCTTGTACCCTTTAGCATTTCATGCGGCACTGAAGGTTTTTTTTTAACCAAATAAATAACTAAATAAAAAAATGGCATGGGATCCCTCCTATTTTTAATAACAAGCCCATAGGAAAGCAAAGATCTGCAAGCTGGTATTATCAGGCCGGTTATCTGGCCCTTCCAAACAGCTTTGCCAGACTCTTCCCGATTGTCCTGGAGTGGTAGCAATCGGGGTAATGGTATTTGGGGTTTATGTCAGCTGTGTAATGTCAGCTGGCATCAAGCTCAGGGGTTAGTAATGGAGAGGGGTCTATCAGACATTCCCATTACTAACCCAGTACATAAAAATAAAAAAGACACACAAAACAGTTTATTTAAATAAAGACTCCTCCCACACACTATCCCTCATTCACCAATTTATTAAATAAGATTTCTCATGAAGTTGCTTTGTCCTAGTCTACAATCCTTGACTACAGCTCCAGTGACTGTAAATAGCGGTAGACTACAGTTCTTCACAGGCCCCCGGGTCATTACAACACTCATGATGAGAGTTGTAGTCACTACCAGACACCTGTGAATAGGTGTCCTTTAGTTGCCAGAGCTACTTTCTAGGATCATAGATTACAACAGAACTTCATAGAAACATTTTTGATAATAAATTCGAGAATGAAGAATAATGTGGGAGAGTCTTTTTTTTTAATGGACACTGAATAAAAAGGATTTTTTTAAGCGAAATAAGGTGTGTGCCAATTATTCCTCTTCGTATTTGCTAGCACCCTCAGCAAAGATTGTCCATAGAGCACAGTCAAGTCAATGAGGCCAGTGATTGGTTGCAGTGGTCACACGGAGGAAAAAAATGAAGACAGATGGAGATCATGAGAGCTGCAAGTTCATTTTTAAAACATTTTTAACATTTCCATATTTGTGAAATATCCAGTTTTTCCCCCTGTTAATCCCAAAAAAGCCATAACACAAACCGGCAAGACGGAAAAACCTCCAGTCGACATTCAGCCGGTCTGCGGTCACCTCTGATTCCGCCGCTCATTCCATCTAATTTCTAATTACTTGCCGAGAAAAGGTTTGAGCAGAACGAATTCCTTTTGTAATCTACTCGTGATTGAAAACTGTCTTCCATTTGAATACAATGAAATTGTTTTTATTTGTTCAAGTTAGCCTCCGATAAGTAATTTAAATCAAAAAAACTCCTAACCTTGTTAGCATCTGGACTGATTTCCATAATAACAACCCCTTCAGAACCTACAAAGTGATGAATAATTGACAACAAATGAAATGTTTTGATAGTTGTCGGCACAAAGCATGTTTAATGTTTTGTGTTGCTTCCTAGCTAATTATGTAGATGACACATTTGTCAGACCCTGACTGCCATTAGAAATGTGTTTCCAGAGGGGAGAGAAGCAGGCTATTCATGGAGTAATTAACTGCAATGCTCAATGACCTGTGAGAGATTCAAATGGCTGCCAGTTCAGACACTGTTTTGTTACAGGAGCGGAGGGGTAATTAAAATTCCGAATTACAGTGCCATGATGAAGCATTTGTTTGTTGACAGTATACTTTTCCTCTAGTTTGTTAATTCTTTTTTAAATGGCTTCTAATCCATTTTTATAGCTTTATGAGTTGTGTGTTTGAATATTTACTGACAGCTAATATTATTGTAAATGGGTTTTAGATGAAGCGCTCCTTTTTTTTTCATAATAGCGCTAGGTAGGTAGGAGCGGGATTTAGCGATTTAGCTCAACCCTCGTGCGGCTCCATTATTGTGTCGTGCCGTTATCATTACGTTTAAAGGGAATCTGTCAGCAGGGTTTTTGCTATGTAAGTTGAGGACAGCATGCTGCAGGGGTTAAATAACAAAAATGAACTGTGCCTCTCTTATCAGTGTGTGTGCTATTGTGTACATAAACTAAAGAGTTTATCATCTAATGATTGTCATTACCAGGACTACTTTGTCAATGTCACAGCTGTTTGACACCCCTTCCTGCTGTTATTGACACTATACTGTCAACCAACAATAGAAGATGGTTCTAAGCACCTCATTTAGGATTGCTTTAATACACTGGTCTGCACTGTATGTAGATACACTGGGAAAGTAAAACTTCAGCACCGACATGACACATGGGGGGAGGAACACAGGATTCTTCCTCAACCCATGTAACATCACAACCCTGACACCACAGGGCTCCTCCCAGCTCTTTCTGTGTCCGGATCCATTAAAATTACGGATCCGGATACAGAAATGGCATCCGGAGTTCACATCCGGGCCTGTCCATTCCTGTCCGTGTGGTCCTGCAAAAAACAGGATCCCCACAAACAAGGAAAAAATCATGCTGTGAAGGGGGCCTAAGAAAAAGGGCAAAAAGGCCAATAAACACAAAGTGAATATGCAAATAGAGTCTGTGGAGCCTCGGTTAGGAGTCTCAAACACAGGACTAGCCATATATCCCTCCAGGGAAGGACCCAGCCAAGGGGTGGCTCCTTGCGGAGACCACCATAACCACCAAATGAAGTGGCCCTTTAAGTCAATATCCAACTCTTTTACAAGTTTACAGATATGACAAGGGAATACCAAGGCCAGGTATCCATCCACATACAGCTGTTTCGGGGTGTTGCCCCTCATCAGTGTGGAGTAGGATTCTGGCTAGGTGGGAGCAAGGCCTAGTAGACCAAGATTGCAAAGTATTCACTGATCTCAGGGAGACCAGTCCAAGAAAACACTGCGGGCAGCCGGCTAAAGCGCTCAAACACAGTGAATTCCTAGTCACATTGCCCCCTGGGAAATATGAATATGCAAATAGAGTCTGTGGAGCCTCGGTTAGGAGTCTCAAACACAGGACTAGCCAGATATCCCTCCACAAAGTGAACGCACTTCAAGTCCAGGGAATCCTCTTGGAATAGATAAAACAAGTAGTGTCCCAATCAGATAAAAAAAAGTCAATATCTTGTTTCTGCCATAAAAGCAACATTTCGACCCCTAACACGCTTCACAAAGACCTGTAAGGGGTTGAAATGTCACTTTTATGGCAGAAACCAGAAGTGGATTTTGACTTTTTTTTATCTGATTGGGACACTGTTTTTCATATACCTCACTGTCAAAGCACGATCTCTATAGAAAATCTGGTGTGGGCAGGGGCAGCTCTCTGTTTATAGACATTGTAGATACAAAGCCTGGTGTGCGCAGGGGCAGCTCTCTGTCTATAAACATTGTACATACAGTGCCTGGTGTGGGCGGGGCAGGTCTGTCTTTAGACATTGTACATACAGAGCCTGGTGTGGGTTGAGGCAGCTCTCTGTCTATAGATATTGTACATACAGAGCTTAGTGTGGGTTGGGGCAGCTCTCTGTCTATAGACATTGTACATACAGAGCCTGGTGTGGGTGGGGGCAGCTCTCTGTTTATAGACATTGTACATACAGAGCCTAGTGTGGGTTGGGGCAGCTCTCTGTCTATAGACATTGTACATACAGAGCCTGGTGTGCGTGGGGCAGCTCTCTATCTATAGACATTGTACATACAGAGCCTGGTGTGGGTGGGGGCAGCTCTCTGTCTATAGACATTGTACATACAGAGCCTGGTGTGGGTGGGGGCAGCTCTCTGTCTATAGACATTGTACATACAAAGCCTGGTGTGGGTGGGGCAGCTCTCAATCTATAGACATTGTACATACAGAGCCTGGTGTGGGTGGGGGCAGCTCTCTGTCTATAGACATTGTACATACAGAGCCTGGTGTGGGTGGGGGCAGCTCTCTGTCTATAGACATTGTACATACAAAGCCTGGTGTGGGCAGGGGCAGCTCTCTGTCTATAGACATTGTACATACAGAGCCTGGTGTCGGTGGGGCATCTCACTGTCTGTAGACATTGTACATACTGAGCCTGGTGGGGGCAGGGGCAGCTCTCTGTCTATAGACATTGTACATACAAAGCCTGGTGTGGGCAGGGAAGCTCTCTGTCTATAGACATTGTACATACAGAGCCTGGTGTCGGTGGGGGCATCTCACTGTCTGTAGACATTGTACATACAGAGCCTGGTGGGGGCAGCTCACTGTCTACAGACATTGTACATACAAAGCCTGGTGTAGGCAGGGGCAGCTCTCTGTCTATAGACATTGTACATACAGAGCCTGGTGTGGGTGGGGCAGCTCACTGTCTATAGATATTATACATACAGAGCCTGGTGTAGGCGGGGGCCACTCTTTGTCTACAGACATTGTACATACCAATCCTGGTGTGGGCGGGGGTAGCTCTCTGTCTATAGACATTGTACATACAGAGCCTGATGTGGGTGGGGGCAGCTCACTGTCTATAGATATTATACATACAGAGCCTGGTGTGGGTGGGGGCAGCTCTCCCAGCTCTGCTGTTTTCTTAAAATTAAAATACTTTGTGTGAGAACAGCTTCAGCCAGTAATCTATGTGATACATCATTGGATTCAAGGTATCTTTGCCTACATTATGTTACTGTCAGATGAGATAATAAAAAACCTGCTGACAGATTAACTTTAAGGGAGAAAGTTGTCCCAGGCTATTAATTGGTTAATTTATCAGGCAATTTTGAATAGGAAAAGGATAAAGAACTTACATGATGTATCCCATGAAGCGTAATCCCATACAGGATACTATACCATAGAGTGCAAATTTATAGCCACAAATTTAGTATAAATGATGGTGCCCTAATAATAGTGCCGTATGTCGGGCATGTAATACTCCCATATAGATATCTAAATAACAATGACATAGTATCATCATCATATAACATTTCAAATAAAATATATGATATACTGTGTAAGGGTCAATTCACACCACAATATTATCTTTATCATTCAAATAAGACTTTAACTGCAGTCACTGCACAGTTGATGGTGCTGTGCTGTTCAACTCGGCAATGATAATCATCAGGCTACAACTGGCACCAAGACCAAGCTAATCAATGACGGGCGTTAGTTGCCGGACCCCCACCGATCTGATATCGGTACCCTCTCCACAGGATTAGGTATGAGCATACTCGTGGATGTTCGGGTTTGTTAGGTTCAGACAGAATTTAGTTAAAAGCTCTGTTCAGTGTCCGAACTTGACCCAAACCTAACCCAGAACTGTGATGGGATGAGCGACAGAGCAGGCAGGGACTATCAGGCCGATGACCAATCCAACGAGATTCATTTGAACAGGGAAAATGGAACAGCACAAATGACAGTAATTCTGAGGAGTCCGTAATGAGTACACCACAGCAGAAACAAGTCCGGAGACGCCACTCGGTACTCAGATGCCAGGGAAATTTAGAAATAGGCTAAGGTCACATTTGCGCTAAACTTTTCAGATCCTGATCCGGTTTTGAACTTTTTAACCGCTCCCAATAGGAGCCCATCATTTAAACCGGATTGCTCTACATGCAATCCGGTTACCGCTTGCGGATCTTCAGCCTGCGGTTAAAATCATGCAGGCTGCAGTTTTCGCAGCGGTTAGGAAACCGCAGGCGGATTGCTATAATGGGCTCCTATGGGAGCCTATGCGGCTGCCGCAAGGCACATGTGAATGCCTGTGGCATCTGTATGTAACAGAGGGTTAATCTTAATAATACATGTGGGCAACATGTCTCTAGGGGGTGCCCACCCTCCATAGAGACATGCTGTCCACTCAGGTGGGCATGTGAGTGGTTAATATGTGTCATTATAGTATTGCCAGCTATTGTCGGCTTTGTCAATTTTATGAATGAATGCGGCGGCTCCTCACAGTAGAGGAGATACTGTACGTAATGTACGTACTGTATGAGCCCCTGTCCTTGGTCCTGTAAGCATTTACATTAGGTCTATGGGCAGCGCACCGCCATAGACCTAATGTTACAACTTTCAGGACCAAGGACAGGGGCTCATACAGTACGCACATTACGTACAGTATCTCCTCTACAGTGAGGAGCCGCCGCATTCATTCATAAAATTGACAAAGCCGACAATAGCTGGCAATACTATAATGACACATATTAACCACTCACATGCCCACCTGAGTGGACAGCATGTCTCTATGGAGGGTGGGCACCCCCTAGAGACATGTTGCCCACATGTATTATTAAGATTAACCCTTTGATCATCCCTGTGGCAGCAGGGATGAACAAAGCATACGGTAACCGCATTGCTCCGGCTTACACATCCTGAGCAATCCGTTTATTACATTCCGGTTTGCCAGACACATTTTGTCACAAAAATGTGTCTGAAGGAAATTGCGGTTACCTCATCCGGATCTGGATGTGGTAACTGCAATTACCTGTCCAAATATGACCCCAGCCATAGTCCTTGGATGAGTTCAATGGATTCTCAGATGAGATACACCACACAATCCCACGTGGCAGCTTGTCATTGAGAAGGCACCACACTCTGTGTAAGCTTCCAGTTTTCTGCTGGAAACTGCCAGATATAGCTTGTACTTCCCTGGTTAGCTCATGTTTTTCTCCTGCTTTGTTCAGGCATTTTCCGGTTTTAACTCAGACTGTTTTTTGAACGCTTTTACTGCCTAACGATTTTGCACCTTGCTGCCGTCTCTGGTTTGACCCAGCATCCTAACTTCTCTAATGGATCCTGATTTTCTTCTTTTCATGATCTCCTGGCTTTGATCCTGTTTGTGACTATTTCTGCCTTTGGTTCATATCTCTGGATGTCAGCCCATCCGTATCCAGTTATCTTCTAGTATCTGTTGTAAATCCTCCTGTATGGAGGTTAAAGGGTGACAGGGTTTCTCTGGATTTTGCCATAATGAGTGGCTTCTGCCAAGTCTGTCCAAAAAAAACTTGTTTTGATCCTGTGGCCTCAGACAAACCTCACGTTATATCTGGCCATAAAAAATTATAGGTCCTCCCTTAACGGGATTTTTTATCTTTGAAAACCTGTAGTTCCAGAAATATAGCCAGGTTATAGACTGACACCAGGGTGATGATATTGCATGCTGGGTTAAAATGTACAATTTTTTGGTCCAGTATGTCAGGCCATGAAAGATTTTAAAGCAGTCTTCAAAAAAAGGTTTATAAGACCGTCCACCAGTAGACGTCAGGTTCTTTTCTATTGTTAGAACATTTGTCTACATGTTCTAACAATAGAAAAGAACCAGACGTCTACTGGTGGACGGTCTTATAAACCTTTTTTTGAAGACTGCTTTAAAATCACAGGGGTGCATATAACCTTATTTCAGAAAAGGAGATGAGTAGAACATAGCATTTAACACTCCAGAGGGGCACTATGAGTATCTTGTGATGCCTTTTTGGCTAAGTAATGCTCCGGCTGTCTTTCAGAAATTTGTTAATGACATATTCAGAGATATTAGTTGCCTATCTGGATGACATCTTGATTCAGGCACCTGATATTAATGTGGAGCCCATTGGGATGAGGAACTCGATACCGGACCTGGGTATCACAGGGGGTTTCACGGCTGTCCTTGGTCTGGACCGTGTCCCGAGCCCACAAGTAATGGGGGGTATTTACAGGGGAGTTTGTCATGATGCCACCCAGGGGTTGTGGTCAGGGTGACCACCGCTGCTGCAGAACCTTCAGGGATGATGTTTGGCAGCCGGTGATGTAGAGCCTGGTTCCCCGGGGCAGTGGTGATAATAGTCTATAGATGGTGCTATGGATGATGCAGGATAGGGGTAGTAGTAGATATGATGGGAGTTTGTGAGGGTACGCAGAGTTTGAGCACAAGGATCACACACACTCACGGTTTTGAAGTTTTCCAAGGCTTTACTGCAGATTTTGGTAGCAGAGTACTGTCCACAGAATCTGGACAGGGGCCCGGTTGCTCCCAACCTGACCAGATCCTCAGCTTCCTACTCCTGCTCCTTGTGTGAGGCCCTGCTGTTGCTTTAGCTAGGCTGCTGGCCCTTTTTCTCCTTACAGGTACCCCCTTTGCTAGGCAACTTGAGTCTTTCTGTGTGCTTCTGACCCCGCCGTGTTGCTTCGCTTAGGTACAGTGCAGATCTACAACTTCCACTATCCCAGTGTTTTCTGTGCTGCGTGTTTCAGTCACAGATTCGGATCCGGTATCCAGGTTCTGTGCTCATCTGGGGCGAGTAATGAGGTAACTCAATCTCCCAGATATGTTCCTCTGTTTCTTGTACTCCTCTCCTCAGACCCTGGCTTCAGGCCTGAAAGTAGTCAGTGGTCCCTGTCAGGAGCTCAGCACTGCTCCTATTTACAGGTCCTCCTCCTAGTGCTCACTGCACTAAACTGAACTGTCAACTATCAACTATCAACTAACTACTTCCTCCTCAGACCAGAATATATCAGGGAGCTGCTTGAGCTCCCCCTTCTGGCCTGGAGGTGCTAGTGCAGTGTCCAGTGTTGTATGGGGAGTTAACCCATGTGATGTTACTGTGGCACATTAACACCTGGGGTGCCACATTAATTTTCACATCCCACATGTGAGTGCTGTACTCCAAACACTCAGAGACAATTCCTTATCTGCTAAAATAGAAAAAGTTGCTTTTTTAGTTGTTTAAGTAAAATTTCTGGGGTATATTTTGTCTTGAAAAGGCTTCTGCCTAAATCCCTTCAAGGTTCAACCCATTAAGGAGTGGGTGCAACCCAAGTTGCAGAGTTTTACTGCATTTGCTAATTATTTTCATAAATGTATTAAATATTTCGCCAATATTGCCAAACCACCCACTGACATGACTAAGAACGAAGAAAGGGGCAGATGTTGTTAATTGGAAACCTGAAGCAATTCAAGCCTTCTCTAAGAGAAAGGAATGTTTTTCATCTGATCCAATATTGATTCAGGCCAATGTGGAGCGTCCTTTTATTGTGGAGGTTGGTGTCTCTGAGCATGGAGTTGGAGCAATGCTTTCACAAGATACTCCATCTCTCACTCAAGTTCATCCGTGCGCCATTTTTTTAGGAACATTTTCATCTCTCGAGAAGAATTACAAAATCGGTAATCATGAATTGTTGGCACTTTAATGGCCCACCTCCTCGAAGGTGTGAAATAGAAAGTCTCTGTTATCATGGACCACAAAAATCTCACTTATTAGGAATCTGCTATGAGACTCAATGGTACGTCAGTTAGGCGAGCTTTGCACTTTTCCAGATTTCGGTTTGTGGTGCCAGTCCAAATTGGTACTAGGAACGTAAAAGCTGATGCTCTAAATCCCAAGAGCAGGCCCTAACATTACTCATAAAGAATTTGTTGCTCTCCAATTTTGCCTATGTATTCTTCATGAGTCTCATGATGCTATAATATAATATAGTAATATGCAATGCTTGCAGGTTTCCCTGGTATAAACAATACTATCCGACTGGTAACCAGACATTTTTGGTGGCCAATCTAAGTGAAAGACTGTAAGGAATACATGCTTGCTTGTAAAACTTGTGCCCAAGCCAAGACACCAAATCCATACCACCAGGTTTCTCCAACCCATACCCAATCCTGGAAGTCCTTGGACTCACCTCTCCACAGATTTCATTACTGACTTCCAACCCATACTGGGTGGTGGTGGATAGGTTCAGTAAACAGAATCATTTTGTACCTATGTCTGGATTGCTTAATTCTGAAACCCTAAGGCTGGGTTCACATTTGCATTCGGCACTGTAGCGTATACAGCGCATGCGCAGTGCCAAACGCAAACATTTTCATGTGAACGCAGCAGAGATTGTCCGCATGCGTTCACATGAAAATGTCAGTGACTCTGCCCCGCCACCCTATCAGCGGCTGCGGCCGGGAGGCAGAGATCAGCGGCAGAGATCCAGGCAGCCGCCGCTGATCTCTTCCTCCCAGCTGCTGCCGCTGATCTCCCTGCCACCACTGGTTCATTTAGAATAGCCGGCGGGAAAGAAGTCAGAGAGAACATGAAAGTGCACAGGTTGGTCAAGCATCAGCTCCTAATAAGAGCCGTTCTAAGGGCCCAAGCTTTGGAGTTAGCGACAACGTATGGCTGTTCATGAAAAACATCAAGCTTAAGGTTCCTTATGCTAAGCTGGGTACCAGATTTATTGGTCCTGATGGGATAATCTACTGTAGGTAATTAACCCCTTAGCTTTCCATCTGAATCTACCTCCATCCTTTTAGAATACCCAATAAATTTCATAAGTCCCTCCTTTAGGGTGCCTTCACATTTGCGTTTTGAACGCAGCGCACCAAACGCAGCAATACGCTTACGCACATGCGTTCCTATGTTTAACATGGGAACGCATGTGCCTGTGTATGGCTGCGTTTGGCTGCATTTGTATAATTTATGCGCCCTCTGACCGCACTCCAAACTCATAATGTTGCATTTTTTGTGCGTTCGCGGGCGCTTGTTTTATCTGCAAGTGCCCGCAAGTGCACAAACAATGCATTGAAGTCAATGGATCCGCAGTGTCCTCCGCATGACAGCGCAGGAGAACGCTGCGGATCTCATTGAAATCTCTCCAGGTGGCCAGCGGGAGATCAGCTAGAGCTGCCACTGATCTCCCGCCGGTGTCGGCGCGGGAGATTTGAAGTAACAGCTGATCTCACAGCTGTTTAAATCTCCCACGCCGATACCGAATAGGGTGATGTCGGCGCGGGAGTTTTGAAACAGCGATCAGCTGTTTCTTATCTCCTGCACCGATATCACCCTATTCGGTATCGGCGCGGGAGATTTAAACAGCTGTCAGATCAGCTGTCACTTCAAATTTCCCGCACCGACACCGGCGGGGGATCAGCTGTGGCCGGGAGGAGGAGATCTCTGCCGCTGATCTCATCCTCCCGGCCGCTCTCGAGACAGCTGATTGGCTGGCCAGGGTGCATACTAATGTGAACGCATGCGGAGATTCTCCGCTGCGTTCACATTAATATGACTGTGTTTGCACTGCGTATGCGTCTGCATGCCATAAGCATGCGGACGCATACGCAAGTGTGAAGGCAGCCTAAGTTATATCATTCCCTGATTCCCTCATCCAGAAATCACCAAACCTCCTATTCTTGGTAAGGTTAATTTGATATATGATGTGCAGATAATCGTTTATCCTCGTATTGTGAGAGGGTATGTGCAATATCTGGTGCATTGTAGGGGTCAAGGCCCATAGGAGAGATCCTGGAATCTGGCAAGTAATATCAATGCTAAAAACCTGATCAAGAAGTTTCATCTCCTGTTTCTCATTACCGCCGTGCTAAGGGTCTGGAGTCCCTTTGTAAAGGGGAGGGGAGCACAGTCAGGGTCCACCTGAGCCTTCTGTCATCAGATGATGCTGTCTTCACTCTGTAGGTGATGCTGGTGATAGAAAAGAAGTCAGAGCCAGAAACTATGGTCAGCGCAGGCTCTGCCCATCTACTAAGGTTAGAGTGGCTGGGACCTGTAGTACTTTCCAGTCAGACAGAGTGCATATGTGTCCTGTACAGCTGAAGTCATCAGCTCCTGGCTTCATCCTATTGGAAGGCACCACTTCCTACTTAAGCTTCCAGCTTCCTGGTAGAAACTGCCAGATATAGCTTATGCTTTCCTGATTAGGTCTGATTGTTCGCCTGCTCTGTATTGATGTTTTCCTCTTTTCCATTAGTCTATTTTTTTGGATGCTTCTCCTGCCTGGTGATTTTGTACCTTGCTGAATTCTTGGTTTTGATGGATTTTGATTCTGAAATACGTCATCAATACTCTAAATATATTTCCAAAGGTGCTATTGACATGAATTTCTCACTAGATGTCGATAACAACCCATATAATGCACACAGGCAAAAAAATCAAACCATTGAGGTGCATAATTTAAATTATGTGTAATAATAAGAAATGACATAAGAAGAAAATATTGAACACCCTTACTCAAACTTATTTTGTACTTTGAACAAAAGTCTTTTGTTGGTGATGAAGATCCAGATGCCTCCTGTATGGAGACACCAGTCCCTGCATTGCTCAGGTGGATTTTGGCCCATTCTTCCATCCTTCAGGTCCCATGGATCCTTCTATGATCTCTGAGCTTTAGTTCCTTCCAGAGATTTTCTATTGGATTCAGCTCCGATGATAGGATCGGCCATTCTACCAGATTTATTTTCTTTCTCTGAACCAGTTGAGCATTTTCTTGGCTGTGTGTTTAGGATCATCAGGATGAGATCTATCGTAGGACTCGTTATCGGCGATTCTAAGGCTCGCTGGACTCGTAACGGTCTTTTACGATACTCCTCATACGGTCCAATGAAAGTCATGCATTACGAGTCGAATCTAGAGTCTGCATTCGGTCCTGATTCTCATTCGGACTCGCGATCCTATTCCTATTCATTAACTGGACTATAGACTCGCAACGTCGAGTTGGCTCGATTCGTGGGTCTACATTCGATATTAGACTCGTCATCCTAGATCATCGTATTTGAACTGCCTCATTATTTATTATCTTGTAGATGGCACAATTTGTTAGATTCTCAGTGATTTGCCCTTATCTCCTTCAAGGGTATAAAATGACATGCCGTATCAGAACAACCAGCCATGATGTTCCCACCTCCACACTTCACTGTTGGTATTTTTAGAGTGATATGCAGTGTGGCCTTTTGGCCTCCAAACATGGTTTGTATTATGGCATCCAATGAGTTCAATTTTGATCTCATCTGACCAGACTATAGTCTCCCAGTATTTCATAGACTTGTCTAAATGTTATTGAGCAAACTTTAAACACGCTTAAAACATGCTTTTTGTTCAGCAATGGAGTCTTGCATGGTGAGCCTGCATACAGGAGCATGCATACAAGCGGCAAAAGGCATGCATACAGACCATGGAGGGGAAGTGCATTACATATTGTTTTCATAAAGGAAATTGTACCTGCTCATTCCATGTATTTTTGTAGCTCTCCTCAGGTGGTCCTTGGCTCTTGGAAAACTCTTCCGTCTTTGAAGTGTTTAGGGCGTCAATGTCTTGGTTTTCTTTTGGCAAATGCTAACTGCCCTGCACGGATGTTGCAGCCTACCACCCATATGTGGAGATTGGGCCACCATGTTGTTCTGACAGTTTGAGCAGATACATGGATGTTAGCGGCTGTTGGAGGTCATTTTACAGGGTTCTGGCACTGCTCCTCTTGTTCTTCCTTGCACAAAGGAGAAGGTGACAGTCCTGCTGCTTGGTTGTTGCCCTCCTATGGTCCCCTCCACATCTCTTGGTATCTGCTCCGTGCTGTACTGACAGACACAGCTACCCTTCTTGCCACAGCTGGCATTGATGTGCCATCCTGGATGAGCTGTACTACCTTAGCAATGTCTGTGGTCTGTTCACACAGCCTCATGCTACCTCTAGGGGTGAGTACAATGACAAAATGCAAAAGTGACCAAAACAACAGCCCAAAAGGATGAGAACAAAGAAATGGTATGTGGTCTTCATCTGCATACCTGCTCCTTTATAGGGGTGTCTTGCTAATTACCGATCATTTCTGCCTGTTGCCTTTCCATTTGCACAACAGCAGGAGAAGTGGATTCCCAATCGGTATTGCTTCATTACTGGACAGGTTGAATTCACAGGAGTGGGTATTGACTTGGTTACATTTTGTTGTTTTTGTTCACCTGTATGTTTTGAGCAATGTATAAATATACCAGTTTGCCCAAAAGTTTACATACCCTGGCAGAGTTTCTGCTTTCTTGGTCTTTTTTCAGAGAATATGAATGATAGCAAAAAACTCTTTTTCCACTCATGATTAGTGGTTGGGTGAAGCCATTTATTGTCAAACTACTGTGTTTTCTCTTTTTAAATCGCAATGACAAAAAAACCCATCCAAATCACCCTGATCTAAAGTTCACATCCCCCAGTTTTTAATACCGTGTATTGCCCCCTCTAACATCAATGACAGCTCAAAGTCTTTTGTGGTAGTTGTTGATGAGGCTCTTTATTTCCTCAGATGGTAAAGCTGCCCATTCTTCTTGGCAAAAAGCCTCCAGTTCCTGTAAATTCCTGGGCTTTCTTGCATTAACTTGGTGCTTGAGTTCTCCCAGAGAGGCTCAATGATATTGAGGTCAGGAGACTGTGATGGCCACTCCAGAACCTTCACTTTGTTCTGCTGTAGCAATGACGGTATATTTATTTCTTCAGATGATAAAGCTGCCCATTATTCTTGGATTCTTGGGATCCAAACAGACTCTTGAATCTTTTATCCAGCCGCTGACTTTTCTGGATTTTAAATCATGGGGAAAGCAAAAGAATTGTCAACAGGATCTACAGGAAAGATAGCTAAACTGTTTAAAACAGGAAAGAGATGCAAAAAGATATCCAAGGAATTGATAATGCCAGTCAGCAGAGTTCAAACTGTGGTTAGCAAATGGAAAATCAGAGACTCTGTAGAAACCAAACCTCGATCAGGTAGACCAACAAAAGTTTCGGCCACAACTGCCAGGAAAATTGTTCAGGATGCAAAGAAAACCCACAAATAACCTAGCTGAAATACATGGATCACTGAAACTAGGGTGTGTCTGTTTGAAGATACACAATAAGGAGGCACTTGAAGAAAAATGGGTTGCATGGTCGAGTCCCCAGAAGAAAGCCATTACTGTGCAAATGACATAAAGTATCTCACCTACAAATCCCAAACAGCACAGAGACAAGCCTCCAAACTCCTGGAATAAGGTAATTTGGAGTGATTCAAACTTTTTAGCCACAACAATAAATGTTACATTTGGAGAGATGTCAACAAGGCCTATGATGAAAGGAACACCAATGTAAAGCATGGAGGTGGATCGCTGATGATGCAGGGATGTGTGAGCTACAAAGACACAGAACACTTGGTCAAAGTTGAACAAAAGATGAATGCAGGACGTTATCAGCAAATACTGGAGGCTTATTTGCACTCATCAGCCCTGAAGCTGCGCATGGGATGTACGTGAACGTTCCAACATCACAATGATCCAAAACACAAGGCCAAGTATACCGGTCATTGGCTGTAGCAGAGCAAAGTGAAGGTTCAGGAGTGGCCATCTCAGTCTCCTGACCTCAATATCATTGAGTCATTCTGGGGAGAACTCAAGCACTCAAGTTCATGCAAGAAAGCCCGGAATTTACAGGAACTGGAGGCTTTTTGCCAAGAAGAATGGGCAGCTTTACCATCTGAGGAACTGAAGAGCCTCATCCACAACTACCATAAAACACTTCAAGCTGTCATTGATGTTAGAGGGGGCAATACACGGGATTAAGGACTAGGGGATGTAAACTTTTGATCAGGGTCATTTGATATTTTTGGTTGTCATTATGATTTAAAAAGAGAAAACACAGTAGTTTGACAATAAATGGCTTCACACAACCACTAACCATGGATGGAAAAAAAGGTTTTTGTGTTATTATTCATATTCTCTTAAAAAAGGCAAAGAAAGCCAAAAATCTGCCGGGGTATGTAAACCTTTGAGCACAGCTCTATGTATATATATATACTGGATGTGCTTGAATATGCATTTTGTTTCATTTTATTATTCCCCAGATTTAGCCCTGACAGTTTTTTCAACAATAAATATACTGTAAGTGTAAGTCACCTCTTCATTTTCCCTCTCTGTGTATTACATTGCTAGACTTCTCATTACATTAGTCGGCAGGATGCAAAACTCTAGCACGGAGATGGCCAATCAGTCCAAGACTGAAATTGCCAAGGACACCATTCCCCTTGGAAGTTTATGGGGGACAACTTAAAGTTGCGGGTCTGGGTGGCGCAATTTAAGAGCATGCTGAACATGCACCCCATGATGCCCGCCCTAAAGGTAGAGATGGATCTGTTGACCCTAGACTGAGAGACCCAACAGACACTAATGTTTCATCCTCCATGGGACTGGGGCATGTAAGCTAAGGTGATCAAAATTTTGAAAGACATATATGGTGACAGCATATACTTGGGGAACTTGAGAATGCTTTTATTCTATCGAGTCTAGGGAGAAGGGTAGATGGTGGCTCAGTACATGAACACTTTGAATGAAGTAACTGTCATGGGGTAATAAGAAATGACAGGAGAACTGGGTCTCCTAGACTGACTCTCAGGCTAGGGGGCTATATCTGTCCCTTATCCCAAAGTTACCTCTGATGGTGAGAATGTCTGAGCCACCACCCTTGCCCTGCTCCTGGCAAGGCAGTGTCTATTACCCCCTCTCCCCCACCCGGTGGAGGCCAGGACTGAGTGGTAAAACCTCATACAAATAAAAGAAAACAAGTGATACTCACTCACTGCAATACACATGGAGGTATAAGACAATATGTGCACAGGAGGAAATAATGAGCAGGAAGGAAAACCAGATGACAAGAGGATTTTCACAGCATGCCAAAAAGCACTTCAACAGCAACTATATCACCACAGCACATGGACCAGTATTGCGTATAGTTGGCATGAGAGAACAGATTCCACCATATTAAAAAAGCATGAAATGACAGTGATATGTCTTTCAGAACATGTGATCAAAGGGGTGATCAGAAATTATACAGAGATTAACTCCTGCTTGCCCAATCACTAAAAAGAACACAGCTGGTCGACTCCCGAGCCGCCTGTGCAACTCAGAAGAATCAGAGAAAGCTCAGTGTGGAGTGTCAGAATCTGTAGTGTGAACAGCGCCCAGTGCTGCCATGCCACTCTGCGAGTTCTGAGCAAAATGCCATGTGACAGTAATGGCCCATATCACCAAGAAGACAGATGAAGACTATGGGGGCTGGGACCATGGTATAAAGTGCTATAGGATCAGCTGGTCACAAGATTAATAGATTAGTTCTTCAGAGAGGCCCTATGGGAGTGTTTACGGTATAAAACCCTGATATGAGACTCCTAGAAGTGGGCGCGAAAGCAATATATCTGGAGCAGGAGATGCCCGCTTCAACCGGTATGGTTCAAAGCCAAAAAGTGGCTACTGCCATGTCTCCAGATGCCGAGCCAGTCTGGGCTCAAGAACTAAGAGAAGTTTTACTGGAAATGGAAGAGAAGTTACACAGTATTAGATGAACCCTTCCCACAAAGGCTAGCGGAGGTACTCTATGCTAGAGAAAGGCAAAAATATCCTCCAACTCTGGATCAACTCAATCAACCATGTTGCATGCCCGACGAGAGTAGAGTCAATTACTGTACCTGTGAAGGAAGGGAATACATCTCCTGTAACTGTCTGACATAGGGTGATGTGTTTTGGGGAGGATGTTAATTTGACTGTGTGGCTCAAATTTTCAGAAAGAAAAGAAATAGGTTCGGAAGATTTAGTCTCTGATAGTTCCACCATGTGGGACAAAATTGAGAGCTGAGGAGTTCCTAGTTTGATGGACACAAGATCCCAGGGGACCACCATGCCCAAAGAATACTTTCGTCGACTATTCCCCAATATCGGCCGTTTCAGAGAAGCACCAACTACAAGATTGATAGCCACTAACCATTGGTCTTTTCCCATGGCAGGGGTGGTGTGGATGAAGGTTCGGGTGTGTGGAAAGGATCTGGAGAGGAAAAGGATTGTCCTGGTGAAGAGGTGGACCTATTATTACCTTGGGAATTAATGTCCTGAAACAAGTGGGACAGTTGCCAGCCAATAATTAAACGAAAAACAATTGGACCCGAGCAACTAAGCATCATCTGAGCAAATTAACTCTTCAACAGGTTGCCCGGGTTAGTCAAGTTCAGAAGAACCTGCAACCTGTCATTCTCTGGGGAAGGTAGTGGTGCCCCTATGTAATGCACTGACCTAGCCACTAGGACAGACAGTGCTCACCATGCTGATCCAGGTGTGGATGCCCTTGGAGGGAATGGAAAGGCAAGTGGAACCTCAAGAAGAAGGAGAAGACATCCTTGGGCTGCCGGTCACTCAGACACTTGCAACTGTTTGGCAGGGATGAGAGTTGGTGAGATGTCTTAATTTAAGAGAAGATAGTTTGAAATTAATCCCAAAGAAGGAAATGGTTCCAATATGTGTGATGCCAGAGAAACTCACGCAGTTTGATGCTGTAGAACTGGCCCCTGTAAAGGGGGATCCATGGACTCTGTCCACGACCTTCAATTAAGAAGTGAAGAAGGGTAAAACCACATCTTGAAACAAATGGAGGTCAATTTGACAGAATGTTCTTCCCAGCAAGTTCTATGGGTGGAAGAACTGTTGGAGCAGTAGCACAACATGATAATGACTTTGCCTTCCAACATTATATTCCAGCAGAAAATATTGCCCCTATACAAGAAAGGTATTTGCAGAACCCACCCAGCTTGTACCAAGAAGTCAAGGACCTACTGTTTCACATGTTTCAAAACGAAGTAACATGAGATAGTCATAGCGCATTGGCAGCACCCATTGTCTTGGTTTGGAAGAAAGATAGGACACTGTAATTATCTGTGGATTACCGATGGTTTGATGTCTGCACAGTCCAAGACTCTTACCCACTGCCGAGGATAGAAAAATCCCTATCGGCTCTTGGAAAGGCTAAATATTTCTTCTCCCTTGATCTGGCTAGCAGCTACTGGCAGGGCCCCATGATCGAAAAAGATTGTTTAAAGACGGTATTTATCCTTCCCTTGGGATTGTTTGAGTTCAATCAGATGCCTATTTGACTAACTAAAGCTCCAAAATGTTTCAGCATCTGATGGAGAGATGCCTTGGAGACCTGCACTTCTAGTGAACCTTGATATATCTGGACTGGACGGCATTATCATCTACTCCCCCAAATTAGAAAAACATCTTGTCAGATTAGGAAAGGTGCTGGAGTGCCTTCAGAAACTTGGACTGAAGGTAAAACCCCTGAAGTGTCCTCTGTTTTAGAGAGAAATCAAGAATCTGAGTCATATGGTTTCTGATGAAGAGGTGTACCCAACACCAGAATAGGTGGCCGCTGTGCAAAAGTGTCCAACTCCTACAATACTGAGAGAGTTCAGGGCTTTCCTATGATTGTCTGGATACTATCAAAGGTTTATCAAAGACATTGCTAAGACTGCGGCACCATGGCATGACTACTAGGGGGGATGACAGGGGGTGCCAAATATCACCCTCCAGTGGGGTCCTCGTTAGGAGGAAGCATTTCAATCATTGAAGCTCATATTCGCTAATGATCCTATCTTGGAATACACATACTTCTCCAAACCTTTTGTGTTGTACACTGATGGGGGTCTCTACGGGCTGGGAGCAGTGCTAGCACAGGAAGGACATGAACAAGTGATTGCATACACTAGTTGGTAGCTGTGGGACTCGGAGAAGAACCCCGACATTTAATTTGGAGATGTTAAAAGTTTGCAGACTATCTGTCAGGAACAGATGTCCAGGTACGCACTGACAATAACCCCCTTGCCCACCTGGAAATTGAAAGGATGTTTAAATTCTGGTACGATATCCTATCGGTCAAAAGTCGGGAATACATATGCCAATGCTTTGTCCAGAGTGACCCTGGAACAACCAACCTAGGAGAATTAGAAGTTGATGAAACTCCAGACTACAAGTGCTTTGCCACAGCACTGGGGACCACCCAAGAAGCTGGAGAAGAACCCAGGATCACCGGGGAACCCAAGAGATGAATGGGTGCAACTACAGCAATCACATTCCGAACTGGCTGAACTGCAAAAGTGGGTGACACTAGACGGCAGCCAAGCCAAGAGGAGAAAGAAATCTTGCCAGCAGGTGCTGTACAAATACTTGACCAGGGGAATGCTTTGCTATGAATAACTGTTTACTCTACTAATGGATCCAGTTGCCTCGAGAATTTTGGAGCACCTAGCAAGTGGTTATCCCAGAAAAATGGTGTTCAGCCTGTCCAAAGAAGCTCACAGGAAGGGTGCACATTTCGGAGTGGAGAGGACTTTACAGTGGCTGCCCCGGCTGGTAAATTGGCCTCAGTTGCATTGTGCAGTGGAGAACATCTGTCAAACCTGTTGTCAATGTGAACTGACTAAGCCTCCTGAACAGCGGGCACCCATGCAGGTGATAATAACATCTGAACCCAGTGAATATGTATGAGACCTAATGAATGGTTCCAGAAGCAAGTGTGACAGCAGTCTGAAGTGCAGTAAAGTTTGATTCAACCGGTTAAGGACCATTTTGCTTGCAACTCCGCTAGCTGAACCTGAATTTCCCTGGGAGTTCGTGTCCGGGGTCCGTGCGTGGACACTAGGTTTGCCCATCACTGGTTGTTACAAATTCATGTCAATAACACTTATAGAAATATATTTAATTAGAAAATTATATCACATAAAATGTAGCAGCACACTGGTGGAGACAATTACATGCGAACAACAATGTTACTTAATGTTCTTATAGATGTTCTTAGAGAAAAAGTTAAAACTACAAGTTTTTTTAAAAACAACTCTGATGGAATATTTTTTTTTTTTAAGTTCTCAGTACATGCATTGGCCGATGTATGTTTGCCCTTCAACCACGACAAGGTGACTTTAACCTGAAGGGTCCATGTCTAAAATTTAGTACCTAGGGGCAATATCGGCGCCGATAGGCCACGCCCCTACATCGCCTAAGAAATCGGTGGTGCCGTCACCAGGTGTGACGGTACCCTTAGGGTACAAGAGAGGTACTACATTTTAGACCCTTCAGTTTAAAGTCACCTTGTTGTGGTTAAAGGGCAAACATACATTGGCCAATGCATGTACTAGGAACTTTAATAAAACAAAAAAATAAAAAAAAATATTCCATCAGAGTTGTTTTTAAAGAAACTTTTAGTTTTAATTTTTTCTCCGAGAACATCTATAAAAAAATTAAGTAATTCGCATGTAATTGGCTCCATCAGTATGCTGCTAAATGTTATGTGATATATGTAACTCAATAGTTAGATTTGCACCTGGGCTGAAAATTTAAATGGAAGTGCTGTCTGTTTTTTCCCTCTATTTGATGTGAGGAGTGGTTGACTCCACACGCAGAATTTGCACTCCAGCCTCCCTTCTGAACCATAGTGGATAACTGTAGTCGTATGTTCCTGCTATTGCCCACTGTGACGGAGACCCTTAGGGTACAAGAGAAGTACTAAATTTTAGACATGGACCCTTCAGATTCAAGTCACCTTGTCGTGGTTGAAGGGCAAACACACATCGGCCAATGCATGTACTAAGAACTTTAAAAAATATATCCTTTATTCCATGTTAGTAGTGATGGGCGAATCCCCCGATGCACGTGATCTGGAGAATCACCTGGACTTTTTGTAAAGTCCAACTTTGGGGCCGGACGTAACCCGAACTTGCGTCCGAACCCCGAGTTTGGACTTTACAGTTATGGGATGGGTTGGGGGGGCTGTAAAAAAAAAGCATATAGTTAATAAAAAACATTGTCATTATACTTACCGGGTCCGCGCGACATGTCCTACCATCTCACTGTCTCCCGGCTATATCTACTTTCAGGGTCGGTCATTAACTTCCGGGAATATTCACTCAGCAGTTTTCGGATGGTGTCAGCAGTGTTCATGATGACAGGGGTCACCTGAGTTCATGGCCCAGCTATGAACTTGATTGAACTCTGACTGTCACTGTCAGCCTGCTTGTCGCTCTGTACAAACCCTTGTCTCCCTCTGGACTACATTGGGCTGATTATTTGTTTTCTATTAAAGAACGAGTCTCTAAATGTGTTTTTTGTTTTATTTTTAATAAAGTTTTTTTTCTGAGTTGTGTTTTTTTAACTGTTAACTAGAAATTCATGGTGGCCATGTCATATTTGGCATGTTGCCATGATTTTCAGGCTTAGTACCAGCTGAGAATACAAAGCTGGTATTAACCCCATTATTACACAACATGTCACCACCCACGAGGGCTGCTGGAAGAGCCGGGTAAAGTGTCTGGAAATAGTGCTATGATGAATGTGCCATTTCCAGGGGAGTCTGTGGGCTGCTGTTTTCAGTGTGGGGGGCACAGAATACTTGGGCCTTACCACGCTGAGCATCCCAGCCCTCAGCAGCCTGGCTTTACCTGGCTGGCAATCAAAATACGGCAGGAGCCAGTGTATTGTTGTTTTTAATTATTTTTCTAAAGAGAACCTGTGACTAGCTGTCCCTACACCTTCCTAAGTGCTCCCTAACCAGTTAGAACACTTACTGCACTTACTGCACGTTGCTCTCTCAGGAGACTGGAAAGGCGGCTCCAGGCTACGGTCTCCCCTCCTCCGTGCTTCACTGCATGCCCCTGCTAGGCGTCATTATTCTGTATTGATTTCCTCCTTTATTTTGGAATATCCCACTATGTGTTCCAGCTATGATGCACTGGCCGGTACGTCATATCCGGACCGGTACATTTTGGGCCCAATCACGTGATCGGCCCGGCTTCAATATGCGCATTGCACATGCGGAGAGTTGGGCCAATAACGTGATTCCCTGCATTTTGATAGTCAGCCAAGGTAAAGCCAGGCATCTGAAGGTAAGGATAGAATGATTGTGGTCAATTGTGGAACACTAAGGCACTGTGACAAGGGATAAGATGACAATGAGGGAAAACTAGGGGATAACAATCCTCTTTCATTAAACACCAATACGCATTTCAACAGCGGCCGCTGTCATCCTCAGTTGGATTTACCAAGGTGGCAGCCCATAGCTGTCTGCTTTATCTGCTCTGAGAATCAAAAATACCAGGAAGTGCTATGTCATTTTTTTTTTTTATTATTTATTTATTTTTACATTACTATGATGTCAATTATTCTGTGAAGGGCCTAACAGCCAATCACAGATGTTGTCACACAGAATGGGCATCTGTGATTGGCTGTTGGAGTATCCTGGAATCTGCCCATACATTCTAGATAGTAGAATGTATGGGCAGGTATGTAAAGAGCTGTAGTATATAAAGCAGTTAGAGTAGTGCGATGTGCTCACTGTCAAGACTAGCATAAGAGTAATACCATTAAAGAAATAGAGGGTGAATTCTGCTAACGCAGAGGAGAGACTGATTGAAGAGTGCTGCAATTGTAAAGTGTATTCACTGACAAGGCAATAATTGCAGAGATATGCCACAGCAGAGGGATGCATAAAAGCAGAGTCCTTATTGCAAGGATTGTCAAATCAGAGAAGTCTTGGTGTTGATGCCTTTGTGTGAAGAGGATTAACAAATCAGAGATGGTTGGATATTATTGGTTGTATGATTGATTCTTGGTAATTTAGTAGATTCTAAGGATACACAAATTGCCATACAATAGCTACCGCAGAACATTGCTGTCAAAAGGTCACCATGAGGACTGTGACCAGCACATAGATTGTGAAAGGGACACAGAGACCGCACTACAGAGAAGGAAGTGCTGCTGAGGAGCTTGCATAAGCAGCAGTAAAATGTGGCCGAATTAAAATGGGGGTGTTACAAATACAAGTGATGTGTAAGGCCAGGGCCACACTAGCGCTGCCATTCCGTCCGGGGGGTCTACCAAAGAGGAAAATTACTGCAGCCTTAGCACAGCCTTAGCGTAGCCTAACGCTATGTTAACGCTGCCATAGAGTATCATTGGGCAGCGGATCCTCGGCTCATGTTACCACGAGCACAAAAGGTGCCTGCGTTTCAAATTTTGCGCTATTTCAAGCAGACCTCATGACGTGGAAGCACATGTCTTGTTGTCCGCTTGGAATAGCGCGAGATTTGGAATGCAGTCACCTTTTGTGCCAGCGGTAACATGCCAATAATAGAGCATGGTTGGCACTCAACAGCGAGGAGAGAGGATGCTCCTTGGTAAATTTGTAAACATAAAAGATTCTGTAACCAGCAAGCATGAAAAACACGGCAACCATCAAGCATATCGCCTCTCTGTGAGTGAAGATTTCGGACCTGCGTGTTCCGGCGTTCCTTTTAAGATACCAGAATGGAAAACCACTAATGTCACTGTATCTCCATTCCTAAAGGGTCATTCCACCACAACTCGTTTTAAAAAAAAGTTGCAGGTTTCCTAATCCTCAAACTTTGTTACCAACTACTAAATACCTGTATAGTTACGAGTATTTACAATAGAGCTATAACTTCCAGAAAATTCTGACCTGCAAGATTTCCATTTGTACTGTGCATCGGAAGTTCCAGATTTTTTGATGCTAAGTGTACAGCAGTCTGTAGCACAACCTTCAACCACATTGGGAACCAGATGGCCCCATTAAAGCACTACTCCAGCGTTTGGATTTTTTTTCTTTGCTGGCGTGGAACTTTAAATGTTAGCCCGCGCCCCCAGTCTTATACTCACTTTCTGGCGGCTTCACTTTCTACTGAAACTGCTACAGTCATACGGCACCATCTTGTGCTCGCAACTTCTGACTTGCCAGAAGTCAAAAGTTATGTCACAAGGACTCAATGCTCAACCCTACGAGAGTCAGCACGGCCAGAACGAAGCCAGAACAAGGCCAAAATGAGGCCAGAACATTGGTTGTGGCCCTGGCATTTAAACCTCCAACAACTATCCTCTGTTGAAGGCAGAGCAAAGTATTTCAGTGCGCATGCACCAGTGTTCTTCAACCTTTCCTGGCACCTGCGCACTACAGTACTTTGCTCTGCCCTCCGCAGTGCAGAGAGATGAGCAAGTGTGCAGAAGCGCGATAAAGAACTGTGAGGAAGACATAGGATGTGCCATCTGCATGAAGCAGGGAAGGAGGATGGTGATTGCAAGCAGGGAGGAGGCACCAGATCAGGACAAGTGACGCCCATTGGAATGCAGCGCCCTGTAGGTGAGTATAATAAAAGCTCTTCAGCCTGGGGACTTATGTACAGTATTCTTGAATGCTTTTTATAAGGGCTTACTGGTGGTGGCCATATTTTACATGGTGAAACCCTGGTGACAGGTTCACTTTAATAGGATGCTAATGTCACCCCTCAGGAGTCCGGTTGCCACAGTGGCATTGCCTGCCTCACAGGTGGTGATGTCATGCCTGGAAGCAAAAAGGGGTCCCCTTGTCAGGTAACATCAGCATCCAACCCTTGTCCTGACTCCAGACCAGAAGGGGGAGCTCTGAACCTGATTATAGGGCAGCCTCCCTATAAATTCTGACCCTGGGGAGGGGTTAAAGAAGAACGTCTTAGGAGAGAGTTGAAGAGAGACGTCCTGGGGACTGGAACCGGTTGGAGTTTGTCCCAGGACATTGGAAGGCTAGTGAGAGAAAAGAAGAAAGGAGTCGAGGAGAACCTGGGGAGTGGAGCTGTGACCGAGCTTGCCCGGAGGAAAGTGCTAGAAACCGAATGCAGGAGTCCGTGGTTGTTCGGGTACTGAGATCCCGGCAGCGAAATCCAGAAGGTGAACAATTGCAAGTCCCCTGGCCTCACTAAACACCCGACGGCACAGCAACATACTAGAGCCCAGAGCCGCCACAGAGGAGAGACACCTGTAATATGCTTGAGCTGCCTACCATACGAGCACAGGCTAAACACCCAAGAAAAGGGCTGCAACATAGCTTTAGGCAGTGAGGACCAACCATCCACGTGCAGAAGGAAAGCCTCTGAAGCCACCTGACTAGATGGATCCCCAATTTGCTTCCCAGCTGCCTGGATCTCCATTACCATCTGTTACCCGTGCCCCAGTCTGCACCATCCACCATCAAGTAAAGGTAAAGTAAACTTCAGTCCTTGTGTCCTCCAGTCATTTCTCGCACCCTCAGTCCTGTACCCCACTGTTCCCTATCCCCTGCATAAACTGTATCAACTGCCCTGGGGCCCCTCTCTCCACTCGTGGGGAGCTACACCATCTCTGCTGCATTACCAACTGCCCCAGTGGACCTGCACCACAGCGTCGGTCATCCTAGCCAGTGTCATGACCAAATTCCGTATAAATATCTCCCATTTATGGCATGGCCAGGGTCACAGAGTCAGGTCACAGCCCCAGACCTTCCCAGAGAACTGCCCGCCCTGTTCCGAGTACCCCACTGCCCTGGTGGGCGTGTCGCTAACCTTATTGTCAAACTTATTTGTTTTTGCCTTGTACTGAAGTATTGCAGAATAACACCAGCAAGTGCTCTCCCTCTTTACCCTGGAACAGATGTTACGATGTCGACTAGACAGACTCACTTCTTATGTAACATTTGGAATTGGAGGATTGCAGACAGTCAGAAAAAGAAAAATGTCACCACAAGTAATAGGTGAACCCGGGCTGTAAAGTTCACCTAGTGTTCAGGCACAGACCATGAACGTGGACTTCCCTGAGAAGTCCTTGTTACAGTTCGGGTTCACATTCAGCAGAGGGCTGTAAAAATAAACAAAATAGTGATTAAACATCAGCGTTTTACTTACCGGCATCCCACCGCTTGTACTTTCGGGGCCGCTCATTAACTTCCGTATTATTCACTGCAACAGCCAATCACAGATGCTGTCACAGAGTGGGCATTTGTGATTGGCTGTAGAAGTAACCTTGAAGTGGGCTGTTTTCAGGTTACTCCAACAGCCAATTACAGAAGCCCACCTTCTGTGACAGCATCTGTGATTGGCTATTGCGCCCCTCACCAGTGAATAATCTGGAAGTTAATGAGCTGCCCCGGAAGTACATGCAGTGGGATGCCGGTAAGTATAACGCTAATGTTTAATCCATATTTTCTTTATTTAACAGCCCTCTGCCCCATTCCATAACTTTAAAGTCAGGGTTCAGGGTTCGGACTCAAATTTGAGTCGCGTTTGGTCTAAAACTCGACCTTTGAACAATAAACGGTCAGATCCACCGAATCTGAACATCAGCGGGTTCACTCATCACTAGTCGCCACAAAAAGGAAAGAAAAGAAAACATTATAGAGTTGAAATTCAGTCTTTCCTCCCTGGGCTTGTAGCTCTGCCTGTGTCGGCCGTACTCGATGCCCAGACTGTGGTCACTAAGTCTATATCGGCTCAGGATCTTGCGGTTTCTGGGGTCCAGGAGTTTCTCCAGATATGGGACCAGTCTGTAGTCACTCTGTAGACTCCGGTACATGGTCAGTTTCTCTAAGCTGTTTATAATTGGTCTTCCAGTCACTGACGTACCTGTCCTGGTCCTCATCTACTATCTTTCTGATTCCGGATTCTGTCAGGTTGTTGTATTTGATGTTCTCGTCCGGTTGAGTTTGGGTGAGCTGTTCCGAGGGTCCTGGTTTTTTGGTTTCACCTACATGTATTAGGATTGTATGATGATGGGAGCTTGGATTGCTCCTATGTAGGTGAGTCCGGAATGACAGTGCCCTCTTCAGAACCGTTAGGTGTAGAGGGAATCTGCCCAGCTCAGCCTAACAAGCGCTCTTGGAGGTCTCTGATGGACCTGGAGAAGGTGCTTACAGAATTCCAGGTGGAATATTTCTGTTGGGCTGGAATCCCACATTGACCAGTCTGGGTAGGTGTGAGGACCCCAGACTTCACTGCCATACAGGAGGATTGGTGTGCTGATAGAGTCGAAGATTTTTAAACAGACCCTCATTGGTGGCTTCAGATGATAGTTTCCTTCGGAGGGCATAGAACGTTTTGCAGGCCTTGTCTTTCAGGGTCTCTATGGCTTGTTTGAAGGTTCCTGACCGGTGGGTGAATCTCTAGGCTCAGGTAGGTATATTTCTCCATTCCTGTAAGGGCGCAGTTGTTGAGGACAACTGAAGGGTGATGATCCGATCTTCTCTTTCTCTTCTGGAACACCATGATGTTGGTTTTCTTTAGGTTGACCGATAGTGCCCAGGTAGAGCTGAATTTCTCTAAGATTTTCAGGTTGTCTTGGAGGCCTTTCTCGGTTGGTGACAGCAGCAGCCGGTCATCTGCATACAGCAAGAATTTCACCTGGGCGTTGTGGAGGGTGAGACCTGGTGCTGTGGAGAATTCCAGAGCGGCAGCCAGCTCGTTGATGTAAATGTTGAAGAGCGAAGGACTTAGGCTGCAGCCTTGTCTGACTCCATGGCTCTGCTGGAAATAAACAGTACTTTTACCGTTGTGAGGTAGCAACCGGGGAACCCGCTTGCAAAACGACAAGAACACGTGTTTATAAGGTTAACCAATGTCTACCCGTTTATTTTCACATATTAATCACATAACCCGGGTAGCATGTTTGACACATAGCACATTGATTAACAACACTTTACATAAACACCATACATTTACATTTAACATCACAACACTTATATTGCACATAACGATTTATAGTAACCCGGGACCTGTAACCACGACTCTCTGTCCCCATTGGAGCTCTACTAACAGCTCCCGTGGTGGCTACGGCCTCCGGTCTACTTACACATCTTACAGTACCTTTATAATAAGTACATTTGATATACTTCGATGATGACCCTTCCGGGTTCATAACAGGGATTGGCAAACCCTAGTAACCCGTGGGGCTGCGGCCTCCGGCCTAACCACGCGTTACCCAGTACGGGAGCCCTTCTAACCCCCTGCTTCTGACCTTCGTTACATACGCCTCAACGGGCCCTGTGGGTCCCAATGGCGGTACCTGCCGCCTGGCTTTAGTCACCCCAGCATGATGATATACATTCACCGTAGTCAGGAATCCTGCCTGACCGGGACCTTACACACCGTATGTGATCCATCATTCAAACGTCCATGGATCACACACCTGCTCACAGCCCACATCCATGGACTGTGGCCCCTCCATGGCCCATTACAGGGACTGGCAAACCATAGTGCACGGGAACCTCTACATCCGTTACCTACTAGGAGCCCTATTACCCCTGTCTCTGGCACCACAGGTACACCCACACCATTAGAGGTCGTGGTTGAGGGATCAGGTACCCTCTGCATGCAGCAGGGCAAGCCTCCCTCTCGTCCCAAGGACGGAACGCCTCCAACATCATCCATACCAGCTGGGTCACTGTCTCTCCACATGATTATACATGGGTCTTACATAGGTCATCATCTCTCATTCAGGGCCATTACTTAAGCCCTCATACACATAGTTAAACACATTGTTTCATCAGGTCCTTTAACTGAGCACTCTGACTCGGACCTAAAGGCGGTCTATGCCCGCCTGGCACACTACATACATTTGCCTCCAAGGGCTACATACATTCCGGTTCATCAGGACCTTTAACGGACTCCACTGAGTCGGTCCCAAGGGCGGTCTATACTCGCCTAACATGATTTACACACACAAGGTGCACAGTTCACACTATCGCTCGGGAACTGCTTTCTTACCGGGCACGGATCCGGGTCTCGCTACCTGTGTCGCAGGTTCCACCAGGCATCGCCACAGGCTCCTTCCCGGACGTGAGGTGAACCACGTCCGGTCTAGCGTCCACGGGTCAACCACGGCTTCCCCCTCCAGGTGCGGACACGACCACGGACCTCGGCACCGGCATGGAGCTAGCATGCTCCCATCATGTCATGCACACAGAGCCTTGGACTGCTCTGCACTCAGGCTGGTCTCAGCTTCCATCTGCATCAAACTCAGCTTCCAGAATCTATATCTCTGCTTCCAGACTCTATCTGAGCTTCCAGCCTTCCAGAATGAATCTCACAATCACTCAGGTGGCCGGCTCTTATCGTGCCAGCCACTCCCACATGGACACACCCCCTCAGCTGCTTGTAATCAGCCTGTCACACAGCTCAGGTTAACTCCCTGTGTTCCGGGTTGTCAGCACTCACTCATTACATCCTATTCCTCATGGACTCCTCGATCTCCTCTCACTCTCACTGCCGCTCATTAGGCTCTTGCAACCTCATTGTGTTCAGGTTGGTTCACACAGTATTATCATCACAGGAAAACCGGCCAGTGTGCACAGGATCATCCTCTGATCCTACATGTGATGTACCCCGGCCATGAGGATCATGCCGGCGGTGCCTCACACCGTTTACACTCACGCTGCAGAGGTTCTCGGTGTAGGAGCTTTTGATGACATCTAAGTCTTTCCTCCAATTCCACTCTCCAGCAGTTTCGGGAATAAGCCCGGGTGCCACACCGAATCAAAGGCCTTTTTAAAGTCCACGAAACAGGCGCTTATCTTCCTGTTTTTTGTATTGTGGACGTGTCTCTGAATGAGGCTGTGCATGGTATAGATGTGGTCAGTGGTGCGGTGGTTCAGCTTGAACCCTGCTTGGCTCTTGCTGAGGACGTTGTGCTCGGTGAGGAAGGTGAGGATCCTCTTGCTCAGGATACTGTTGCAGATGAAGTCCATGGAGCCTCGGTTAAGAGTCTACAACATGGACACCAGCCAGTTATCCCACCAGGGAAGGACCTAGCCCAGGGTATTAGTAGCCCTTAAGTCACTATCCAGCCCTTGCGAGCTTGAAGATATGGCCAGGGATTTACCATGGACTAGGTATCCAACCACAGACAGCTGTTTCGGGGCGGTTGGCCCTCATCAGTGTGGCGCAGGATTCTGGCTGGGTGGGAGCAATGCTTGATAGACAGACATTACAAAGCACCCACTGACCTTGTGGAGACCAGCGGAGGATAACACTGCGGGCACCAGTTAAAGCACTCAAACACAGTGAAACCCAAGGTGCATTGCTCCCTAGAATTTGAATATGCAGATGAAGTCCCTGGAGCCTCGGTTAAGAGTCTACAACATGGACACCAGCCAGTTATCCCACCAGGGAAGGACCTAGCCCAGTTTATTAGTAGCCCTTAAGTCACTATCCAGCCCTTGCGAGCTTGAAGATATGGCCAGGGGTTTACCATGGACTAGGTATCCAACCACAGACAGCTGTTTCGGGGTTGTTGGCCCTCATCAGTGTGGCGCAGGATTCTGGCTGGGTGGGAGCAATGCTTGATAGACAGACATCACAAAGCACCCACTGACCTTGCGGAGACCAGCGGAGGATAACACTGCGGGCACCAGTTAAAGCACTCAAACACAGTGAAACCCAAGGTGCATTGCTCCCTAGAATTTGAATATGCAGATGAAGTCCATGGAGCCTCGGTTAAGAGTCTACAACATGGACACCAGCCAGTTATCCCACCAGGGAAGGACCTAGCCCAGGGTATTAGTAGCCCTTAAGTCACTATCCAGCCCTTGCGAGCTTGAAGATATGGCCAGGGGTATCCAACCACAGACAGCTGTTTCGGGGTTGTTGCCCCTCATCAGTGTGGCGCAGGATTCTGGCTGGGTGGGAGCAATGCTTGATAGACAGACATCACAAAGCACCCACTGACCTTGTGGAGAACAGCGGAGGATAACACTGCGGGCACCAGTTAAAGCACTTAAACACTAATTCTAGATTTCTGGGGTCAAAGGTGTGTCACAGTCCGCGCTGCCCGATCATCCAAGGGATCACAAGGGAAACAGTGTTCCAAGAAAAGTTTTCTTTATTCTTACAAACCTACGCGTTTCGGCGCCCAATCCTGGCACCGATCTCAGTGCCAGGATTGGGCGCCGAAACGCGTAGGTTTGTAAGAATAAAGAAAACTTTTCTTGGAACACTGTTTCCCTTGTGATCCCTTGGATGATCGGGCAGCGCGGACTGTGACACACCTTTGACCCCAGAAATCTTGAAGTACCCACGACCCTGTGGAGGTGGAAGTCCAGCAGCAGCCTGCAATACTAAAACCAACGCTTCTATTCCAGTTGTGGGAGGCACAACTGGACCAGGTTAGTGCAAACCTGAATTCATCTGTAAGTCCCTATTCCATACTGAGTGATAGGGCACTATTGCGCCTCTGTTGTCTCCCCTTATATTTTTAAACACTAATTCTAGGGAGCAATGCACCTTGGGTTTCACTGTGTTTGAGTGCTTTAACTGGTGCCCGCAGTGTTATCCTCCGCTGGTCTCCACAAGGTCAGTGGGTGCTTTGTGATGTCAGGATACTGTTGAACAGTTTTCCCAGGTTGCTGCTGACACATATGCCTCTGTAGTTGGCTTGGTCATACCTGTCTCCACTCTTGTGGATGGGTGTGATGAGGCCTTGGTTCCAGGTGCGAGGGAAGTAGCCAGCTCTCAGTGCAATATTGAACAGTTTAACCATTGCAGCCTGTATTTCTGGTGGGCTGTACTTCAGCATTTCTGGTAGGATCCATATAGGCCAGTGTTTCCCAACTCCAGTCCTCAAGGCACACCAACAGGTCATGTTTTCAGGATTTCCTTAGGATTGCACAGGTGTTAGTTTAATCACTTGCACAGGGGATGATTCCATCATCTGTCTAATGATAAGGAAATCCTGAAAACATGACCTGTTGGTGTGCCTTGAGGACTGGAGTTGGGAAACACTGATCTAGGCTACCGGCTTGTCTACATGTTATGGAAGAGATTCTCTCTGCTACTTCCTGTAGTGTTATAGGTGGATCCACTGGGTTTTGGAACTTTTAGATTTTTTCCTCCATTGTGTTTAGTTTTGCCATTATGTTTTCCTGTTCTTGGCTTAGTTCTTCCTTTGGGATATCTTTATAGAGGTCTCTGAAGTCCTGGAGCCAGATGTTGCCATTTTGGATATAGGTGTTGTTTTTCTTGTCTTTCGTGCCCATGTGGTTCCATAGTTCCCAGAAGGAGTTGTCTTGGAGGCATCTTGGAGTTGGTTAAGCTTGGTAGTGATGTAACTCTGCTTCTTCCTCCTGAGGATGGTTTTGTACTGCCTTTGTATGGAGTCATAGGCTTCCCTCAGGCCCGGGTGGTTGGGGTCTCTGTGTTTCTTGTTGGAGGCTGTTCTCAGGGTCTTCCGTACGACTTTACATTCTCTGTCAAACCAACCATTGACCTGTGTTTCTTTAGGTCTCTTGTAGGTGATTTTTGTAAGGTCGGACAGTCTGGCCATTGTGTAGAATATATCGCTGAGGTCTTTTGCGGCTTGACTCACTCCCTCTGGGTTCGGCTTGTACTCGTAGTTGTAGAAGTGGTGGAGCATCCGCTGTATTTCAGGTCTGCTGGGAGCCTCTTTATACTGTAATGCCGACATTTTGGACCATTTATAGGATGGAGGCCGGTGAAGAGACGGCTCTGCTGTGGCTTCTGAGTGGATGCTTTCTCTGTAGACTTCATGTACAGAAGTTGGCTGTGGGGTGACAGGTGCGTTTGTGGGGTGACTATGAAGGTGCTGACATCTGCCAGGTTCATATCTGTAATGGCGTAATCTACTACACTCCTCCCTACATGGGAGTTTAGTCTATACCTTCCTAGGGAGTCTCCCTTGCTTCATCCATTAAGGATATGAAGTCCTAAACTTCTACATACGTTCAGGAGCTTTCTGCCACTTTTGGTGACTGTGCTGTCATAGCTGTTTCTCTCCGTGTGTACTGAGTCCTGGCCGTCATTCTCTGCTCCAAGTATGTAGATGTTTCCATACGTGAACTGGACGTCTTTCTCTCTCCCTGTTCTTGCATTGAGGTCTCCAAAGAAGAGAACTTTGCCCAGGGCCTGATAATGGGCGGCTTCTCCTTGTAAGATCTCGAAGTAGTCTGGATTAAAGTAGGGGGGTTCTGTTGGTGGTATATAGGTGGTGGTACTGTATATAGGCGGAGGTATATAGGTGGCGCAGAGGTGGACATCAGACTGACAGGTGAGGATGGAGCTGCTGATTCTGATCCATATGTGGCTGCCTCCTCTCTTCACCGGTTTGATGTACTGGTGGAACTCCTCTTTATACCTATCTATTTATGTCTATCTTTCTGTCTGTCTGTCTGTCTATCTATCTATCTATCTATCTATCTAGCTATCTATCTATCTATCTATCTATCTATCTATCTATCTATCTATCTCTGTTTCATATCTATCTATTCATTTCATAACTATTTATGTCATCTATATATCTGGAATCCAATAGTGGCTCCATTTTGGTCCCATTCCAGGTATAATATCTCCCATCCAAGTCCCCTTCCATTCATATACTGTATGTCTCCATCCTGTTATAAAGTCTTCATCCTGGGCCCAACCTTGTTATAATGTCCCCCATCGTTCCCATTCCAGTGATATATATCCCTCATCCTGGTATAATGTCCCCCATCCTTGGCCCCGTTTAGTAGTATTATCCTCCATTCTGGTATAATGTCCCCCATCCTGGGCCCCGTTTAGTAGTATTATCCTCCATTCTGGTATAGTGGCTCCATCTTGGTCTCCTTCCGGTGTAATATCTTGAATCATGACCCTTTCCAGAAATATATGTCCCCCATCCTGGTATAACATCTTCATCCTGGGTCCCATCCTGGTATAATGTTCCCCATCCTGGCCCATACCAGTAATACATATCCTATATGCGCTAAATACCTTGTTCAATAAGATGAGTATATTTTAAAAAAAAAATCCTATATCTAAAATATCTATCCATCTATCTATCTATCTATCTATCTATCTATCTATCTATCTATCTATCTACTTTATATTATTCTATATGTATTCATGATGAACACTGTGAAAAGTATGTCATTTTAAACGGCGTTCCATTGTGCTGATCATGTATAGTGCGGCCCGCTATCTCCAATGTTGTCATCTTTCTATGTATCTATCTATCTATTCATCCATGTATCTCTATATTGTGCACTTGCGCTCTATATTATCCGTTGCCGCCTGCTATAAAGATTACTTCTATAGGTTTTCCCTATAAATAACGTGAAGAGACATTTCCTGGGTGACAACATTCATCTCCATGCACAAGTAACATGACGGATGCCTCATAACAGCAATTAATCACCCGTTGAGTGAAACGTTCAGTTATGTTGCCAAAAATCCGGAATCTGTTTTTCCATTAAAATTATATGACAAAGCGAACATTGATTTTGATTGGAGGGAAATGACAGCGGCATGGAGCGAGCGCTGATTATCCTGAAGACACTGTCATTTGGGATTGATTCCCTCTCCGTTCCCTTCTATAACGACTCTTGTAATACAGATGACCCCAAATCATGTTACCTTGTCATGTCTCAGCATGGATCAAGAAGAGATGGGCTGAGAATAGCTCAACACTGACCTTGAACTTGACAGTAGTAAGAAGCATGTGTGCAGTTAATATTTGGCATTTATATGGCATTTAATGGAATTCTGCAGAGTGGCACAAGGGGGCAGGGCAGCACCATGTAACACATGGGTATGTGATCGTACAGGGGCCGCCATACAATGGACATCCTCTACCAGGAGCGTGAAAGACTAAAAACACACAAAAACGATGGACATGTCCGCTATAATCCTCATTATATCATATGAAATAAGTTGTTCTAATGAATTCCATCAGTTGTATAGGTATGATTTCTATATTACATGTATGCTGACATTAGTTGTGTTGTGTTCAAGGGAGTAACTACAACAGGTGCAGGGGTTGCAATCACACCCGGGCCCTGGAGCCTAGGGGGGCCCCTAAGGTCCCTTTGGCCTATAGAAAAAGACTAATGCTATTAAAGATTTGCAATAATTGGGGGCCCGTTGGAGCTTTCACATCGGGGCCCTGAGCTTCACGTTACGTCACCGCTTGTGTTACATAATGTTGTTTTCTATTGATAAAACTACAATAATTCTTACAAATATTTACTTATTATCATATTTTTTTTCTCTATGCACCTAGAAAGCTGAGGAAAAAATATTTTTGGTCCTGTGCACACAGTCTGTTTTTATCGCTTTTTTTGTGTTTTTTTTAGTGCACCTTTATCACAAAACTGCAAGTAAAGTCAATGAGAATCCTGGTGCAGAAGTAAATCAGCAGCATGTCAATGCTTTCAGAGTTTTGCCATTCCATAATGTATTAAAAATGCATAAAAATGCACCACAAATGCATGAGAAAAGCACCAAAAATATGTTAAAAATGCTCCAAAATGTGTGAAAAAAGCACCAAAAATGCATGAAAAAAGTTAAAAAAATGTGTTAAACATGCACCAAAAATGTGTGAAAAATGCACCAAAAGTGCATCAAAAATGCATTTTTTCATGCATTTTTCATCTCATTACTTCCTCTCATTGGGGCATCGGGGTAAGTGCTGCAGTCCTAACCCTTGCCTCTACCAGAGTTGTTATACGACACACTGTAATACCTTTACTCACTGCAATGTAGCAGTGCTGAGAAGCTATGAAGGAAATTACTAGGGATTACCGTCGGTGGGTATGTTTGGGGTTAATAAATGGGTGAAAGAGGGTTGTCTGTGTATATTATTTATAATAAAGGCCTTTTCTCTGTGTGTCTGTGTTTTTTAACTATTTCCTTCTAGGACTGGTAATGTGCTAGTCTCACGGAAGCATGAACATTACCAATCTAGTGCTTAATGACAGTTACCAATACTCAGCTTTCATTTACCCCTTTTAGTACCACAATTGCCAACTTGATACTAGTGTATCAGGAAGAACCTGGTACAGTGTGAAGAATTTTTACTTTTAATGAATGCGCCAATTTCTGGGATGGCTGCAGTCTGCTAATCTTCAGCCTGAGGGCACCCGATAACTGTGGGCGTCACTACATTGAGAATACCAGCCCCCAGCTACCTGGTTTTCCCTTGGAGCCCACATATTTTTTTAAATTATTTTTTTAATATATTTTTTTAAAAAATGGGCTCCACTGTATTTTTGATTGCCAGCCAAGGTAAAACCAGGCAGCTGATTTGGAAACCTGTAGCTGGCTTCTTCATCTGTGGGGACCCCTATGACACTTCCCCCCACGGCCGTGGGGTGCTCAGAACCGAGCTACAGTACTGCTGGGAAGTCACGGTGGTCGAGACCCGGCTCCATGACCCTGGCGCTGTTAATAAAAGTTCGGGGATTATGGTTTTGGGGATTGTTGTGGTGACGCCACCTACGGTACTCGGCCAGTGATGGCCAACACTGCAATCCAGAACTCCGGGGCAGATGATGATATAGCCAGATGTTGTCGCTCCCCATAGGTGGAGCGGTACCCCAGGTCAGATGTAAAAGTCAATGTGTAGATGGTGGTGAAGTTAAAGTGTGGGGCAAGGGACATTGGAATAATTCAAGGACACAGCTAGTGCAGTTTCACACATTTACTCACAGTTCCTTGGTAGCAACATCCAGCCAGGTGTTGTTTCCTATAACAAGGAGTCCAGCCACTCCCAGGTGGATTTGAAAACACTTAGCCGGCACCCTGTTCAGTGTACATTTTCTGGGTTGTCTCTCTTGAGGGCGTACTGCATGACTCACTGACTCACTACTTCACTGAACTGAACTGAGCTCCCACTTCCTGGTGTTTCCCTCTTTTCTGCTCTTCCTGTCACTCCCTCTAAGTGGCTCCTCTCCCTGCAATGGGTGCCAGGTAATGTCCCCTCCTTACCTGGGGTTGGGGGTACCACACCTCTGACTAAGGTGCAGTACCTCTGTGGCGACTGGACCCTCAAGGCCGCCACACCTACTTTTTATTTATTTATTTATTTTTGCACACCTATGACGGCAGGTTCTTTGGCAATACCCCAATATATATGGCAAACAATCACAAGTGCCAGCAGAATGGGTGGAGTGCAACAGCAGATGCTGGCACAGAGAGTGGATGTCAGTGATTGGCTGTTGGAGTTAGAGCAATGAAGATGAGGTTAATGAGCGGACCCGTATGCAAGTGTGACCACAGCACTGGGGACTTAGTATAATTCTCCTGCTTTAATCATCATTTTGCTTATTTTTATAGCCCTCCCAGCAGAGCCCAAACCCGAACAGTTAATAATGGGACATCCAGCCATGGAAACATGACTGAATGGATGATTCTATAGTACTGACCAACAATCAAGTTGTTGCTCAATTAAAAACAATTGTGTTAAGTTTCTATGCTTGTAAAATATAATAGAATGAAAATTGCTTCTATTTATCCATCCATCTCTATACATCTATCTATCATCTACATACAGTAGCATCTCAATGAATTAGAATATCATCAAAAAGTGAATTTATTTCAGTAATTCAATTCATAAAGTGAAACCTAGATATTATATAGAGTCGTTACACACAGAGGGATCTATTTAATGTGTTTATTTATGTTAATGTTGATGATTATGGCTTACAAACAATGAAAACCCTAAGGTCATTATCTCAGAAAATTTAAGTACAGAGGGTGAAGGGTTAAAAACTGTGCTGTTGTATTCCACAAGACATCAATGGGTGAATATGATATTGATTTATTAGTCAATACGTTTCAGGGCTCCACGACCCCTTCCTCAGGACAATCAATATCACATTTCAACATTCAGGGTGTTCCAGGGAGCACTGACTAGTAAATCAATATTACATTCACCCTTTGATGTATTTAATAATACGGCAGCGCGGTGTTTAACCCTTCATCCTCTCTACTCTATATGCATCACGCTGGGGACTGCAGCAGCCGTGATCTGCTTTTATAGTGGTTGTGACTCTCACAACCACACAAGGTGAAGCCTCTGATCCCTATTTAGATCATATTTAATTTCTCAGACTCTTCATTCTCCCTACATTAATTTTCTGAGATAATGACCTTTGGGTTTTAATTAATCATCAACATTAACAGAAATAAACACATGAAATAGATCCCTCTGTGTGTAATGACTCTATATAATAGATGTGTGTCACTTTATGTATTGAATTACTGAGATAAATGAACTTTTTGATGATATCCTAATTTATTGAGATGCTAGTATTATCTATGTAGCCATCTCTCTATCTATCCATCCTATATTTATCTACATATCTATCCAATTATGTATTTATGATCAGTTACGTTCCCTCTTTTGGATTATAATAAAGGATAACTCCGCACCTTCTTGCCTTTCCAAGGTATACAACCAAGATAAAAATAGCAAATTACAGATATTTCTATTGAAGATCTTTTTGTAGTTGAACTTGGCTGGAGATCACATGCCCCGGGCTAAGCACACACACATGTCTCCCGATTCACGTCTCTCGCAGATTCACATGGCTGCACCAATTCCTCAATTTGTTTTAGTACTGATTGGTTGGGGAAAGGCAGAGGTAGAATGTATCTCACTTTCTCAGTGAAAAAAAAATATATTTTCCTTAAGGGAGTACTGAAATACACACTGCTTACCAGATACAAGCTGTTTGAAAAGGTGTTTGGCTGCTGAAATCCAATAAAACCAATTCAAAAAGGTATTCTCCGCTCTGGAGTCCTGAGATTGCATTTATTGTTGCCATCTGTTAAACTGCCTTTCAGGTTTGCATTGCTAAACAATCCCTGATTTCCTTAAAAGATACTTATACATTCCATGTGCTCCTGCAAAACACATTAACCCAACACTGGGATTCTTCAAAGATGATTATGTTTATCCTTGGTGTGACTCGTCTGCTAATTAACTCGCTAAGTTGTCACCATGATCCCCATGACATAAGTGATGTGATCAGATTAGGTTTTTATTGGAAGATGAACATAACTATGTGGGGCACCGAATAAGACCCATCTTTCACGTCCATGTTTCATAGTCTGTGCACGAACCGCGATATCCATCTTACTTGCGGTTCTCCTAACCTTAACTCAACAGCGTTGTGTATGCCTATGAGACTTGTTGACGAAGAGAAGAAACAGACGGCACTCACCAGGTAGATGAAGCTCCTTGTTTATTCAACCAGAGGGGTTGACATGAAAGAAGGGAGAGGATGTGAGGAGTTGGCGGACGACGGCACGCCGTTTCGCGGCTTCTTTGCTTCAACAGGTCCGGCTGGTCCCGATAAAGTGGAGAACCCGCGAAACCGTGCGCCGTCATCCGCCGACTCCTCACTCCCTCACCTCGCTTTCAAGTCAACGCCCCTTGTTGAATAAACAAGGAGCTTCATCTACCCGGTGAATGCCTCCATTTCTTATCTTCGTCCACAAGATTTATTATGTTTACTTGACGAGCAACTCCGTCTCCACGAGACAACCCACATGTTCATGCAGGCAGGACCTGGCTGGTTCACAATCATTATACATGGCTTTGGCGCCCGGTTGTTAACTCATCGGTGCCTATGAGACTGTTGAGTTTGAGCTAGTTAACACGTGGCCTATCCAGAGTTTGTGGTCTGTACAAGGACTATAAACATGGAAGTGTGAAGCCACCAATAAGAGGACATTTATGAGTATCTTATAAATCAACCTTCCTGTTGAAATGACTAAAATTTCAAAAAATTACCTCAATATGGCCGCCTCCATAGTAGAAGATGCCAATGAGCCAAAAACAAATATCAGGAAAGATTGAGATCATTTTTGAATTGTAGTAGGGGACATATATCCTGTTGTCTTCCCTGGCTACTTTACCATTTGTAGGAGAAGTATAAAGGAAGCTAATTATTGTGTATTATCCATTGGGTGCCATCTTGAGAGTAAGGGAAAAATGATAATTTTTGGATTGTAGTATCATCATTGATCATCAGAATGAGGGACTTACATCCTATTGTCTTCACTATTTCTTCTTTCTTCTCTGGCTACATAACCATGACTAGGAGGAGTAAAAGTAAGCAAACTGTTGTGCAGCTTTCCTTTGCTGCCCTCTTGTGGCTATGGGAAAGGTGATAATTTTTGGATTGTAGTACCTATAGAAAGGTGATAATTTTTGGATTGTAGTACCTATAGAAAGGTGATAATTTTTGGAATATACTATGATCATTGAATGCCAGAATGTCGGATTTACATCCTGTTGTCTTCACTGGTTCTACCATAGCTACATGACCTTGGCTAAGAGGAGTTAAAAGAAGCAAACTGTTGTGAATCTTTCCTTGGCTGTTATCTTGTAGCTATGGGAAAGGTGATCATTTTTGGATTTTAGTATCAACATTGATCGCCAGAAAGTGGCGACCTTTGGTCTTCACTGGATCTTCTCTGGCTACATGACCATACCTAGGAGAAGTTGAATGAAGTAAGTAAATTGTTGTGCATATTTCCTTGGCTGATATCTTATGGCTATGCAAAAGATGATAATTTTTGGAATATAGTATCATTGAATGCCAGAACGTGGGATTTACATCCTGTTGTCTTCACTGGTTCTTCTCTAGCCACATGACCATGGCTCTAGACTCTGAATGAGGGAAAACAAGCAGCAGCATCATCTGTAATGGCGGGTTTACACGCCGCGATATCGGAGTCCAACTCCGACCCAACTCCGACAAAAAGTCACGTGGGTCGCGAGTTGGACCCGATATCGTTTGCGCGTTGTACGGTTTGAGCGTACAACGCGATGCTGGAACGATGCCAAAACGATATCGGGGTTGAATAGCCGAGCTATTCAACTCCCCGATATCGCACGGCCATTGTAGCAGCATCGTAGCGTGTAACAGCCATACTACGATGTGTACGCTGACGTCACCCATTCACTCCCATGTTAAATGGTCGTTACTGGGTTGGTGGGCGTACACATCGTCGGAACGTTGCATCCCGATATCGCGGCGTGTAAACTGGCGATGCGATGCAGGGAGAAAACGTGCACTAAATGCGCGCTCCCGCGTCGTTGCCTCCGACATCGCCGCGATATCGGGAAATGTAACCCCACCATAAGAGTCTGAAGATTGGAAGGAACAAAGAAAAGAGAGACGGACATAGACTTCAATATAAGCTTTAACCTGTAACCCCTAGTGAACTTTGAACTTACTGTCTGTCTATTCTTGACCAATACAAATTTAAACAACATTTCTGTGTGAATGATGAGCTAAGGAGTCAGACGAATAAATGGTTAATACCTGGACAAAAATGAGGTTTCTCTCATAAAATATTTTACAAGTTTTCTTATGTTCACTTTTACTACTGGTTTAAGTAAAAGTTGTTAAATTTACAGTGAACATTGCAGTCAATATAGAATTAATATTGTGAAGAAATCCCTAAATATTATATATGCACAATGTAATAATAATAATAATAATAATAATAATAATAATAATCTTTATTTATATAGTATGTACAAATAAAATTATCTTATAGAGCCACCTAAAATCATCACCTTCAGCAGCACCCTAAAAAGGTGGCTATTATGCCTTGACTCCCCTGTACACCTAATAAATACGTTTTAAAAGCTTCCCGCCCTGTATTATGATTACCTGTCTCTGGTCAGATGGGTTTGATTGTAGCTTGGTCCATCCCGCTTCTCCTCACCGTCCATCCCTCCTCTCCTCACCGTCCGTCCCGCTTCTCCTCACCGTCCATCCCTCCTCTCTTCACCGTCCGTCACACCTCTCCTTGCCACCTGTCCCTCCTCTCCTCACCATCCGTCTCACCTCTCCTCACCGTCCGTCCTGCCTCTCCTTGTTATTCGTCCCACTTCTCCTCACCGTCCATCCCTCCTCTCCTCACCGTCCGTCCCACCTCTCCTTGCCACCTGTCCCTCCTCTCCTCACCATCCGTCCCACCTCTCCTTGCCACCTGTCCCTCCTCTCCTCACCATCCGTATCACCTCTCCTCACCGTCCGTCCTGCCTCTCCTTGTTGTTCGTCCCACCTCTCCTCACCATCCATTGGCCTCTTTAAGTGATATTTGAATTGCGCACCTGAGGGTTTTCCGGATCGTGCAGGCACACTGTGCGGTTGTGCAGAGGCCGTAGCGGTTCGCACATGTGCAGAATAATTTTAGAGTCTGCTCACAGTAGCACATAGCACAGTAAGAAGGCATAATCCAGAGAAGCCTCTGTGCAGGAGCGTGATTCGGATGTCACTCAGAAGAAGGGTCTGTTGGGCAGCGAGGAGAGGTGAGATGGACGACCAGGAGAGGTGGGACTGACCAAGTTGCAATCAAACTGATTGGACTGGAAACAGTTCATTATAATACAGGGCGGGAAGTTTTTAAAACTTATTTATTAGGTGTACCACGGCAGTCAGGGCATAACAGCACATTCTTAAAATGTAGCATAGGTGCTGCTGAAGGTGTCACTTTTAGTTTAAAACACTCAAATCTGGTGACAGGTTCACTTTAAAGATGTTGTCCCCTACTCCCAATCAATCAGCGGATCTCGATTCCGGCAGAGGGAGCAGGTGGCCAGAAATGGTCAGTTACGGAGCTGCTCTGTCTTCTGATAGTAGTTGTTGCCTATTATTGAAATCAATAGGAGGCGGACGTGCAGTACCAGCCGTGGCCACTATCAAATTATGGATCAGACCCAGAACTAAGCATTCCGCCAACAATGAGAACAGTTGATTACCGGGGTTGCCTGGTGTTGGACCCCGGCTTATCAGACATCCAAATGATAGGTTATCAGTGTTAAAATAGTGGACAACTTCTTTGAGTATCCAAATGCTATTGAAGAATACACTAATATTGTGACTAAATAGTCTGGGGTTTAATAATAGTAAAGCCCCAAGTGGTCTAGAGGAGGGTAAAGAAGTGAAATGTAAAGGTAAAAATTATCTAGAGTTGTGATGGAGTAAATTATACCTTTCTGAAGTAGTAAAGACAGGAATTGTAATTTTTTTATGTAATAGACTAGAGAAGGGGTGTATTGTAAACTTCTTGTTGGTCTAGACTATTGAATAAATTGACTATAAAGTCCCTGGTGGTCTATTGTAAAGATTAAATAAATTGTAAAGTTCTTGGTGGTCCACAGTATTGCAAAAGTAAATTTTAAAGTCATTGCTAGTCCAATGTAATGAAAGGAGTGAAGTTTACATTTCCAGGTGGTCTAGAGCCGCTTATGCTCTACAATAATGATCGAGAGGATTGTAAAAGTTCCTGGTGTAAAGAAGGGGTGGATTGTTAAATACTCAGTGGTCTAGAATAGTGAAGGAGAGTACTGTAGAGTTCCTGGTGGTCTAGCATAAAGGAGTGGATTAATCAATACTCAGTAGTCTAGAATAGTGAAGGAGAGTACTGTAGAGTTCCTGGTGGTCTAGTGTAAAGAAGGAGTGGATTAATCAATACTCAGTGGTCTAGAACAGTGACGGGGAGTACTGTAAAGTTCCTGGTGCTCTACAGTAAAGAAAAAGGGAATTGTAAAGTTCCTGGCGGTTTAGAGTAATGAAGAAGGGAATTGTAAAGTTCCTGTTGATCTAATATAGTGAAGGAGAGTACTGTAAAGTTCCTAGTGCTGTAGAACTTAGTAGAAGACGATTGTAAAGTTTCTGATAGTTTAGAACATGGCTCCCAACTAGGGATGAGCGAGTAGTGAAATATTCGGACTCACTATACTCGTGACGAGTAGGTCCTAATACTCAGGTACTCATTACGAGTAGCGAGTCCAATGTAAGTCATTGAGAAATGCGAGTACGTTTTCAGTGTATCTATATAAACTCTGAAAGTGAAATAAAAGTTATTAAAAGATGTTAAAAATTAAAAAAATAACATACAATATGACGGCTCTCCCGGGACCCGAAAAGAACACATCTGCTGTCCTGCCAGGACCTTACGTCTGATGGCCAATCAGATGGCCGGTAGCAATCAGGTGGTGTGTGACATCACACACCACCTGATCACTACAGGCCATCTAATTGGCCATCAGACGTAAAGTCCTCACAGCCCATTGGATGTCTTCTTTTCGGGTCCTGGGACAGCCGTCGGATAGGTGAGTATTATTATTTATTAACTTTTATTTCAGTTTCTCAGTGCATATAGATACACTGTGAAAGTGAATGTACAACTCACTACTCTTAATGAGTAATCGCAAGGAAAGTCGAGGAGTAGCCCGAATACCATACTATTTCGGCAAGCACCGAATAATTATGAGTATACTCGCTCATCCCTACTCCCAACCTGTAGCTTCGTTGCCACATGTGGCTTGTGGGCTCATGATATGTGGCTCACGACTGTCTTCCAGCTATGAAGAGCAAACCTCCAGGTGTTGACTTTTGTGACTAGCCCCACATAGAAGAGCAGATCTGAATGGGGATAAGGTAGGAACCACCAGATCAGTACTGAGGGTTCTGGATGTCACTACTGTGAGGGGGGTAAGAGCTGAGAGTCAGAAAGGTTGAAGACCTCTGGTTTAAAATAATGAAAAAAGGAATTGTAAAATTCCTGGTGGTCTAGAAGAGTGAAGGAGTGCAATGTTAACACTCGGTGGTGTAAATTAGTGAAGGATTGGACAGTAAAGTCTTGATGATTTAGGGTAGTGAATAAACAAAGTTGTAAAGTTCCTGGTTATCCAGAGTAGTGACGAAGTGAAGTATAGCGTTCTTGGTACTCCAGAGTAGTGAAGAAAACTAAATTAAATGTAAACTTTATTGGAAAGTTGTAGAATGTTTAATCATACAATAATTGAACTTGATATAAAACCAAAAGAGTCCATACATAACACAACCATATGACAAGGAACAGATTATGATCTTCATTAGTTTTTATTTTAATGGCCTTCAGCTCGATCTCGAGCCATGGTGACTTGATGGCTGAACGCTCTGTAGGAAGATCGATCTTGTTCAGCCTAGGTAGGTCAACCAGGGACTTCTCCAAGCGTAGATAGGTCCATCGGGGTGATCTCCAAGTCTAGATAGGTCCACCAGGGTCTTCTCCAAGCCTAGGCAAGTCCACCAGGGTCTTTTCCATGCCTAGATAAGCCAACCAGGGTCTTCTACAAGCCTAGAAGAGTCCACAAGTGTCTTCTCCAAGCCTAGATAGGCCCACCAGGGTCGTCTCCAAGTCTAGATAAGTCAACCAGAGTCTTCTCCAAATCTGGATGTTTCCACCATGGTTTTCTCCAAGCCTAGATCAGTCCCCCAGGGTCTTCTTGGAGTGTAGATAGGTCAACCAGGGTCTTCTACGCTGGTATCTTGATAGTATCCAGCTATTGGGTTGCTGATCTTCCTCTTCGCCTTGTTACTTCTACTCTTCCGACCATGATGTCCTTCTCCAGTGATTGTTCTCTTTGTATGATGTGTAGACAAGTCGTAACTTGGTGATCCTTGCCTCCAGTGCCATGTCTGGCTTGATTTGCTCCAGACTGGATGTGTTTGTTCTTCTTGCCATCCATGGTATTGATAACCTCCTTCTCCAGCTCCACATTGTGAGGGAGTTGATTCTTCATCTGTCTTGTTCCTTCATCGTCCAGGTTTGGCATGTATGATCTCCTTACTTGTAAGTAACACACAATGTATCTACTGAACTTGTTTTACTACTGTAGTAATAATAGAAACAAAAGATGACATTTTGATGAATTCATATGTACAGTCAGTACAACTGTTTTTGCAGCATTTAGCCCTGAATTTACATGTTTTACTCTTGGCATTTCTGTCCGGCCAAGGCAGATAATTTGGCACTAAAACCTACTCACTAGGGACATGAAAACTGGCATAGCGGAGCTTGTGTTGGCATCGGCCTCCTGGCTGCAGTTCATATCACCTGAGCAACATAACAAGTCCTAGTATCCTACATATGTGTCTATCCATTGTTCCATGGACACTTCTGTCTGCAGACATTTTACTCTCCGGTATATGGTATATTTTACTCCGATTTGGGGAGGAATAATTTACTATCTATATTTCCGAAGTTCTACATTCCATTCTAAATAAAAAAAAGTTGCAATCATTCTCACACCAGTGTAGAGAATTTGTAAACCTTGGTGAAATCGGAACAAATTAACCAAAAATCTCTAATTAACCCCTTCACTTTTGGACGATATTCTGTTTTTTTGTTTATTCCCTTTCTGTGTTAACTTTTATGGAGATCTCAGGAATCTTTTAGTGTGAGACACGACACAACTGAAGCAAAGCTTTACTATTGTAGCTTGTATTGGCACATGTGATACTTTAGCAAACAAGGTGCAGAAGGAAAACTAAGTTGAAACAGACTAAGTGCAATTGTTTATAGTCTCTGGAATAATCTCAGGTAGATATTGCACTGTGTACACAGGTAAAGCAATAAGCAGAAGAGTCTATAGTCAAGTACACTTTAATGTATGCAGTATGTAATTCATTCCCAGGCCTGATTTTTGCAGCATTTTTCCTCCAAAGACAGCAATGAGACAGGTTTTGTAGCATTTTTCTGACTTATTTTTATTTTATTTTATTTTATTGCGAATAAATTTAACTTTAAAAGACATACTAAAAAAAAAACTTTGCAAAAATGCAGCAAAATCTGTGTTTTGAATAAAGTTTTTTTTTTAATGCCAGGAGAGCAGGTTTTGGCAGCAGAAAAAAAAAGTTGCAAGAACACTATGTGCCTAAAACATGATTTTGTGATAATGTCTACTTATACTTCATGTGTCTGCATGAGGCCGCCCAGTGGCTGTGGTGTGAAGTGCAGCCTAGTGAGGATTTTGCTAACGTCACATTCATGTATTGCATTTGCCTTGAAAGAGTCGTAAAAAGGTAAGAGTGGCTGTCACATGTGTATATTGTATAATCACATTAAATAAAGAGATCTCACCGCACAAATGAATGACACACTACAATGTTCGATAACGGTTTGTATCTTATATGGGATGAGACTTCCATGAATTACATTTTAAAGTTTAATCTGGGTCTGCATTGAGGTCTGAATACATTTTGGGGCTAAGAAATGTAAATTCTTTCTTCAGAGAGGAAGAGGATTTGAACTAGAGTGCCATCTATTGGAAGTAGCAATCATAAAAGTCAAGGACCTGAACCTCAATTTGCAGACACAGTGTTTCGGGGTATTGACCCTCATCAGTGCAAAGTGTAAGATCTGAGGTCCTCTAATTCCCCAGATTGGCTCATATTTGACCTAAAGTAGGCTCTGCATTCATCAGACATTTATTGCATCTATGAATATGCTATATATTGCTCTCTTTAATCTACTTATGCAATAGAACTCTCTATCTGTCATACACAGTGCACATTTAGTGTGTGTACCAGGAACTTACCCAGTGGAGATACCAAGAGCGTAGATAATATATAGGAACCAGAAGATGGGTGGATCAATCTGTGCTGCTGTAAGTAGAAGAAAACTCCAGTAGTAGATGAAGGGGCAAGGCGACTACTTGGCAGCTGGTTCAGCGCACCAGGGCCCCGACAGCTAGGGCCTCAGTGTAGGGCCTTCACCTCTCACTGGATTTGAGGATGAATTGAAATATGTCCCGAGTGGCCGTCTAAATGCGCATGGGCCTGCGCTCTAGTTCTGACTGAGATGAAGGAACCTTATTCAACGCGTTCGAAGTGAACCCATTTTAGGAGGCTTTGTGCTTTAGTGGTTGTGACCGTGCAGCAGCTGCATGTTGCATCCCCTATTGGTTATGGATGACACAACCCCATAAGATGAGCGATTTTCAATCACAGTAATTCTGCTCCTTTCTTGGGTAAGACCCTATTACACCTTTTTTTTTTGTCCACAGCATCACCAAGAACATAGAAAATTAGGAAAAAACAAATTGCTTACTCTCAAGCAAAAGGCTTAAAGTAAACCAACCAGCCAGGATTTAACCCCCTGTAAATCAGTGCAGCAGGTGATTGACATGTGCAGCATGACATCACTATTTGGGTTGTTTTTTATTCCTTCCCTGTGGGCTTGTCTTTCTGCTGTAAGCCAGCCCCCTCCCCCTGGATGAGTCTGGATGAGAGGGAAAGGGTTCAGCTTACAGTAGGAAGACAGGCCCACAGGGGAGGAATAAAAAAACTCAAATAGTGATGTATAGCTGCACACATCAATCACCACACTGCATATTTGTTATAACCTTTGGATCATTGTCTGTGGGACCGACCGCCGGGGTTTGAACTGTTGGCTTGTAACCAGAATCACTTGTAAACCAGCTGAACAAATGGCTAGCACCTCCTTTTCTGCTCTGATCTTTTTTCACAAATTGATATTCAGCAAAAGTTGGGGTTCGGTAGTGTACAATAGAGATGAAAGTTGCTGTGCAACCTCTTTTAGGCTGGCTTCACACTACTGTTTTTCAGTATCTGTGTGAAACCAGCTGAAACTGAATGCAACTGCATCCATTTTAGCTCCACTGACTTTCAATGGAGCCACAGGAACTTGCTGGTGCATCCAGTTGTTTACAGTTCCCCCTGCTCCGGGTGTCCATTGTTTTTCAACGAGACCAAAATCACATTTTGCAGAGATTTGGTGCCCGTACCAAAACCGTGAACACCCAAATACGGGGCACTACAGGTTAAATTAGAATGTTGCTCTACAGAACCCGAATCTGGGGGATATTGCCAAGGGGCGTAACTACAATAGGTGCAGGGGTTGCAATCACACCTGGGCCCTGGAGCCTGGGGCCCCAAAATTCCCTTTGGTTTATAGAAAAAGACTAGGGGCTATTAAAGATTTCCAATAATTGGAGCTTCGTCGGCCCATGAGATTCACGTTACGCCACTGGATACTGCATCCCGCTGGATTTAGATACCAGATCTGAGTTTTTGGACTGAGCATACCCAGAACCCAATTTCAAATGACGCTCCGACTAGGGGACGTATCATGTACAATCAGATCCAATGAAGCAAGGTAATCAACTGGATGAATACTCACACCCCGGTATTATCACCGATCAGACTCGATAGTACCGGTGTGGGGTGATCCAGTTGCATCACATTTTACAATTGCGTGAGAATCTCGGAGGTAGGAAGGTGTTACCCACATTCTCCCGGATTCCAAAAACCGATAGTGGGAAACCACCTTTAAAAAACATATCAGCTAATCAAAAGAACGATCTGCAACAATGATCCCTGTGAGATAAGCGAGACTAACGGATTAATGAAACAATTCAGTTGACATATTTATATTTGTAAACAATGTTTCCAAAGTATTGGCAAACGGGCAAAATAGGCATCTGATTCGCGACCCATACTAGAAGATAATGTAAGAGAAGCAAAGACGCCAACATATGCCCTGGGCGATTGTGCGGCAGGTTGGCACATTTAGGGAGGTCAGCAGATTTGGCAGCCGGTTCTTGAGAATGAGGACGAATCTTTTGTATCATCAAAGACGGAAGACTTTCTCGGAGCCTCGATATCAGCAGTTACAGGTTGGCCTTTTTTTGAGTTGTTTCGTAAAGTTTTTTTTTTTTTATAGATTTCTACAATTTCTTTTGTGCTGTTGGGGGAATTCAATGCTGAAATGGCCGGTTGAGCAGCCAAAGGGTTGCTTGGAAGTCTTTTCATTAAGTTTCCCCCATTGTATCGTCTGCCCTAGATTCATGTATGACATGTGGTATTCTCTTTAAAATATGCAACGCTTTGTATACGTAACATCTAAATTTCTAAAATATTAATCACAGGATTGGTGGAAAAAATAATGATCCTCTATAATAATGGGATGTTGTTCCTTTCATTTAAATCTTGCATTAATAATAAAAATGAAAGCTCGCAGATCTGTGAAGTTGTCTCCACAGCGTCGTGGAATCACACTCACTTACCCTACATGTTAATAACACGAGGAGCTGACACTCCAGAAAACAGGCCTGCAAAATAGAGAAAATAAGCTATGACATTTCCTTCCTTCCCCAAAGGAGTAGCTGCCACCAACCAAAGTATCTTCATGAAAGCGCTTTCTGCTTTAGATGCCGAATATTAAGGGAGCAAAACACTTCAGGACACAGTCTTGTCACCAGATGTTTTTTGCCTGTAATGTATTTGTTAAGTGGTGTTCTTTTAAATAGGTCATTTAAAGTTTTACATTGTGCCAGAGATGCCGGCTGCTGCAATTTCTTTATATTTTCTTATTTTATTTATTTATTTTAAATCAGAGTTATAAATATTCAAGCCTTTTTGGTACAATGTTGCAAAGTTAAAAAAATATCAGTTATTTTGTATTTATCACAAGCGAAATCATCAGGATGCATCATATCGTCTTCTTAGTCTAGAGATTGGTTTTCGGATCCTAATAATGGGCAAAACGATTTTAATTAAGTAATTCTGAAACTCCTATATAAGTAGATAAACTCCTAAACTAGTGAATGCATCCTCCTCTTTGCTAAGTGATTACTTATAAATATACTAGATGGGTGCCTGATGCTATTGCATCAAGAGGGTGGAAGCCATCTCATCTCTTCCCCCAGTCCATTCTCTCTCTCCCCCTGTGCGCTGTCTCTCTCACCTCTGTGCTTCCACCTTTGAGCTGTCTCCATGTCTGCTCTCTCTTTCCTCCTTGTGCGCTGTCTCTCTCACCTCTGTGCTCTCACATTTGAACTGTCTCCCCCGTCAGCTTTCTCTCTCCCCCCCCGTGTGCTGTCTCTCTCAAATCTGTGCCCTCACCTTTGAGCTGTTTCCCCCATGCCTGCTCTCTCTCTCCCCCCATGTGCGCTGTCTCTCTCACCTCTGTTCTCTCAACTTTGAGCTGTCTCCCCCATGTCTGCTCTCTCTTTCCTCCCTGTGCGCTGTCTCTTTCACCTCTGTGCTTCCACCTTTGAGCTGTCTCCATGTCTGCTCTCTCTTTCCTCCCTGTGCGCTATCTCTCTCACCTCTGTGCTCTCACATTTGAACTGTCTCCCCATCTGCTTTCTTTCTCCCCTTTGTGCTGTCTCTCTCACATCTGAGCTCTCAATTTTGAGCTGTTTCCCCCCTGTCTGCTCTCTCTCTCTCCCCCGGTGCGCTGTCTCTCTCACCTCTGTGTTCTCACCTTTGAGCTGTCTCCCCCTTTCTGCTCTCTCTCTCCCCCCTGTGTGCTGTCTCTTTCACCTCTGTATGCTCTCTCTCTCTCCCTCCTGTGTGCTGTCTTCTCCCCCTGTTTTCTCTTCTCCTTTCATGTGCTCACTTCTTTGAGTTGTCTTCCCCTTGTGTGCTCCAAGGTTGACCTGCTACTCAATTCACCATAGACTTTGTCACTGAACTGCCTAAATCAAAGAAAGAGGACTTAAAGGGAATCTGTCAAAAATCCATATGTAACTGATATAATTTTCTAATTCCTTTGTCTAAGCTTTCTCCATTTGTGTATTTCTATTATTTGTACTTCCCTCCTATCCTCTGTGAACTTCAAAATAAAAGATTAATTCCATCTGTCAATCACAGTGAGTTCTCTGTTGCCCACGTCCCAGGCAATAAATATTCATGCATCACTACACTGGCCTGTCCTCCTGGGTTTTATGCTGTGTGACTCATTGCACAGGAGAAAGGAGAGGAGGAGGTGTTTGCTCTTAGCTGCAACTCTGAGATCTTCATTCATTGTGTGCATCTGAGGCATGTGTGTAGTGTGTGCAGTCTGATATATTTCTATGTGATTATCAGAACATTTGATCATTTGCTCTGCAGTACAGATGAGCCACCACCCTAGTGTTCGAATTCGATTTGATTCGCCGAATTGGGTGTGTGTTCATCGAATGTTCGTCAAATGTTCATCGAATGTTCATCGAACACCGCTGAACACTTATAAAACATCTTCTTCTAACTTGGGACCGGTGGGGGAGCAGTTCCAGGGAGAGGGGAGCGCAGCACCAGGGAACGGGGAGTGAAAGACCCAGGCGGGGAAGCTGGTGGTGAGAAGACTTCACCGCCAGCTTTTCTGCACTGTGCTGCGCTCCCCGCTCCCAGACGCGGCGGGAGCAGGGAGCGAAGGACCAGTTAATTAACTTCCGAGATATTCACTCCTCTCTGCCGTGCACTTGGCATTTTCCACTGGCGTTGGCATTGATGTTGGTGTGAACGCAGAGTTCACTTGCGGTCATAGCCCCAACTATGACCTGGAGTGAACTCTGACTGTCACAGTCAGTTGTTAGCCTGCTTTCCCTCTGCATAGACGTGTGTCTATGCAGAGGGATGCAGAGCTGACATTCCTTGCCAATTGGATTACGTCAGACGAAAGAATTTTTTTTTAATAATGATAAAGTCTGAGTGTTGTTTTGTTTTTTTCTAATAACGGATTGTTTCTCTGTGTTGTGTTTTTTTTTTTTTAAACTGCCTAGTTGTACCTGGCTGGACATAAAATAGCACGAGGCCCCATGCATTTTTTTTTATTATTTCAAGAAATTCATGAAATAATAATAAAAAGGGCTTTTCTATATTTATGTTTCCAGGCAGGTACAAATAGGCACCTGGGGGTTGGTGGCAGCCCGTTGCTGCCTGCTGTACCTGGCTGGCATACAAAAAGATGCAGATTTTTCTGAAAAATGCATAAAACAATAAAAAAAAAGGAACTGCATCTTTATTAACCCCTCGACAATCATGTCTGTGACAGAGTAGACGGTCGAGGGGTTAATAAAGATGCAGTCCTTTTTTGGATTGTTTTATGGATTTTTCATAAAAATTTCGACGTGGGCTTCGCCGTATTTTTGTTTGCCAGCCAGGTACAGCAGGCAGGAACGGGCTGCCCCCAGCCCCCAGCTGCCTATTTGTATCTGCCTGGAAACAGAAATATAGGGAAACCCTTTTTTTATATTATTTCATGAATTTCATGAAATAATAAAAAAAAAAACTGCATGGGGCTTCGCACTATTTCTGTGTCCAACGAGGTACAACTAGGTAGCTGGGGCCTGGAATCTGCAGCGCAGGGAGGCCCAAGCTTTCTGCTCCCCCTCCCCCGCTGTGCATTGCAGCCCGCAGCCACCCCAGAAAATGGCGCGTTCATAGAAGCGCCATCTTCTGGCGCTGTATCCAGCTCATCCAGGACCCTGGTGCAGTGGCCCACTGGGGAATAAAGGGGTTAGGGCCAGCTTTGTATTATCAGCTGGCCCTAAGCCCAAAATTCATGAGTTCACGCCAATATTAGACAGCACCGCCATGAATTTCTAGTAAAGTTTAAAAAAAAAAAAAGAAACAACACAGAGAAAAAATTCTTTATTAGAACAAATAACAAAACAACACTTAGACTCCATCTTTATTAAAAATGTATCTTCCGTCCAATGTAGTCCAATCCAGTTTTCTTCTTTAGCTCAGCTACATCTCTGGTAGAGAACCTCTACCAGAGATGTAGCTGAGCTGTGCGATGGGTGGCCGTGGGAAAGATCATGTGAGTTCATGCTGCATGAACTCACATGAGCCCTGACAACACCGCGGCTACTTCAAATGAACAGCTGATCTGCATCAGCTGATCATTTGAAATAACTGGTGGGAAAGCCAGCAGTGAGAACACTTCACCCCCTTCTTTCCTGCTCTGTGCTGCGCGCCCCGCTTCCTGATGCCCCCTCCCCGCTCCTCTGCCGCCTCCCCGCCTGATTCTAAGTTAGGACCGGGCGGGGAGAGCAGCTCCAGGAAGCTTGGAAGGGGCATCAGGGAGCCGGGAGCGCAGCACAGACCAGGAAAGCCGGCAGTGAAGTCTTCTCACCGCCGCCGGCTTCCCTGCCCGGGTCCTTTGCTCCCTGCTCCCTGGAGCTGAGCTCCCCACCCGGTCCGAACTCAGGATCAGGATGGGAGGTGGCGGGGGAGCGGAGGAACAGGATAGGAGGCTGCGGGGGGCACAGGATCGGGCTGAATGATTGTTTAAAAGGCGGCACATTTTTACTTCCGGCTTTTAAACAATCATGCCCCCATTTCAGCCTTTTCCTCTGCCCCCAGACCACTTTAGAATGTAATTTTGGTGAACGAACTGTTATCGAACATAACCTAGAACTGCTGAATTTCAAGCTAATTGTTCGCATTCGTCGAACGACTCGAACACCGCCCAAAATAGCTCGAACTTGAGATTGGCGAACATTTCAAATCGAAAATCGCTCATCTCTACTCAGCAGATATATACATTAAAATATATATAGGAAAACCAAAGTTCATATAATAGAAATCTCTTACAGACACCACACAGTGCAGGACAAAATATCTCATCCCTACCAGCGCAGAGGAAAGAGAGGAGCGACAGAACACCAGCTTGGGTGGGCATGGACATTTAAATAACATTTATATGATAGCTGGACTAATCCTCTGTAAAAGTAATGGAGAAGACTAATTCACCAGCTGCTTGCAGGGTGTGAAAATGCTTATAGCGAGGAAGCTAAATAGGGTACATTAATGATTTTACATGTTTTTAACAGGTTTTTCCAGGCACTTTTCTTAGGTAATATTAGTATCATACTGAAAAATGAACTGACAGAGCCCCTTTAATTCTTGATTAATTTAAACCAGGAAGGAGGTAGACAGGGGACTTTTGGTAACCAGTGATCAGGCCAAAAAAGGTGCCAACCACAGACGTAAGAAGGCTCCTGTCTCTAGAGTGGAGGACTTTATATGGAGGTCCTCAGAAAATCTAAGTCCATATTTTACATATATTTAAAGCATAATCACTAGGGATGGGCGAATCCTGAAATATTCGGAATCGCTGGACTCTAACGAGTCCGGGTCCGAGACTCGGTACTCGTTGTGAGTCCAGCGAGTCCGAATAGTAACCTGTATTTTTGCAGTGTATCTATACAGATACACTACAAAAGTACCCTAAAAATTAACCTAAGGGGTTAAAAACAATAAACATTAATACTCACCTCCTGTACTCCTGTACCATATGTACCGATACCGGTACCGAAGACCTCCGGCTGTTACAGGACCTCCGAGACCACCGGGAGAACATGGGGAAAAGGACCTTGCAGTTCAGCCAATCAGCATGCGGCTAGCGGTCACATGGGTTTGTCATGTGACCGCAGTGCAGCCGCGTCACAACCCATGTGATCGCTAGCCGCATGCTGATTGGCTGAACTGCAAGGTCCAGTCATTGTTTTTAACCCCTTAGATTAACTTTTAGGGTACTTTTGTAGTGTATCTGTATAGATACACTGCAAAAGTACAGGGACTCGCTACCCCCGAGTAATTCCTAAGGAAACTCGTCGAGTAGCGAGTCCCCTGAGTCCGCTACTATTTGGGCGAGTCCCGAATAGTAGCGAGTAATTCACCCATTTCTAATAATGACCTTTTAAATTTTTATTTAATAGTGTAGAGAAAGGGATTTTAATAAACTTTCAAATATACTTTATTAGAAAATTCTGGTTGAAAACTATTCATAAACCTTCCACAAGGTGTCACCACTACACTGTGTGTGAAGCAAACACATGTTCATTATCACTCAGATCCATCTTCACACTGAATACGGGGTATGTAACCACATAAGGTAAAGGGGGCATAGCCTTCACTGCTGACTGCATCTCATGAGGAGGGGATGTATCACATTATCTCAGCCTAAGCACAGTTGCTAAGCAATGTCAGGATATCAGGATCAGAGCAAACTCCTATCCCCTTGGCACAAGCGTCTCTGATCTGTCATCTGGCTCCTCTGCTTAGTATCTTTTTTAACCCTTTCTCTGCTGTCACATTGCACCCATCAGCCTGCTCTCAGAAGCTGTGGAAATACACACACAGTGCTAGTAGATGCTGGCCACGCCCACACAGCCACAAAACGCAGACAAATGTGAGCAAATAGGTCATATGGCACAAAAAAGCATTGTCTCAGCTGCTATGTGACTCATCATTAACAACGAGTGCAGTATTGGTTTATTTTCTTCAGTGAAATGACATTTAGACTTTAAGAATAATATTTATATGCTTCTGAAATTTAGAAGCTTTTCCCAGCTTTTTATTATATAGAAGATATAAGGTTATTCGCTCGATAACTTACTAATTAGTAGACTTTCCATCCCTCTTGTGTGCAACCTGGCCAGAGTTAATGTTTTCTTCTTTTTTTTTAATTCCTTCTAATTAATGAATTCAGTCAAGACAACTGCAGGCAGAGCATTACCGGGGACTTTGGGAACGGAGCATCATGGACCTGTGGCTGGGGTGATAGAAAGAAGGTCTGGGCATAAGTTCTAACTATAAATAACAGGTTGTCTTGCTGTTAATAGTCACTGCCTATAGGGTCAATTAGCAGCGGAGAGAAAGAACTTAATGAATTGTGAGTTTGTAGTTGGACATTAATTGGAAAACTTTTAGTAACCTTCATTTTGGTCAATTAGTGTTGTCTTTTGTCGTAATGAAGCTGAATCTTGCCTTATCTTATTTTTCAGATCTCTCGTCATCGAAGGAATCACTCGCAACACTGTGTGACTGACAACCAACTTCATAAAGGTTTTCTAGTAAGTCCAGAAAGTAGAAATAGAAAACCGGACACTATAACCTGAAAATAGGGTGGGATGGATAGTGGGCTGGAGGCTACCAATCGGTGTTGCACGCACTCCAGTGTATAGATATTTGGAATAAAGAAAAAAGATGCGAGGTGGCACTCACCGAGTTAAAGCTTATGTCTTCTTTATTCAATAGCCGGCATCGGCAAGCAAGATGGCAAGACAAGGACCCGTCGAAGCGCCACCGCCTGAGAAACAGCAGGCCATTGTCCACCGTCTCCCAGCACCCCTCCTCTGCCATCTTGCTTGCCGATGCCGGCTATTGAATAAAGAAGACATAAGCTTTAACTCGGTGAGTGCCGCCTTGCATTTTTTGTTTTCTAGTAACTATCTACTATTCTTGAGTTTAATGGTCTGAACAATGCCACACAGCAGAATTCAACACGTGCATTGTACGTGCCATTTTTTTTATCCTATTGGTTGACTGGGTTTATAGCCAACCAATTGGTAAAAAAGTGTGATCGAATTTATAGCCGTTAGGTGAGCCACATTGAATTATACATGGGCATGTAATGTAGTCCTTTAAAAATGAGTTTAATTTCTCCATCTACTGGAAAAACAAGGGCCTCTTGGCCATGGCCATTGTTTCCAACTAATAGGGAAATATGCTAGACTTAAGAAGTCTCTGATTGGCTGCAATGGTCAAGATAAAGCACTGTATTCTTCAATTCAGGAACCTAATTGCTACATCCAATCAGTGGCCTTTGATTGGATGCAGCAATCACTTAGCAGAAGAAGTAAGGTATTACCATACTGGTAGAACATGGCAGTAATCCGATAGCCAGAGGAGCACGAGCAGGGAACACCAGGTAGTGGTAGAAGTCCTTGGACACAGAAATGGAAGTGGAGGAAACAATTCAGATAAGGGTGGAAACAGTCTGGTAAAGACAGTTCTGCGCTAGAGACTGGAGCTAGGCTAACTGCTAGACACAACACTCAACGATGAAGGGTCTATGTAGTTAAATACACCCAAATAGGAAACAAAATGAGGTTCACAGGTTCAGCAGCAGCCATCTTACTAAATGGCGAATTACAGCCTCCAGTGGTAAGGAGTGAAATGGCAGCACAATACAGCAAAGTGAATAACAGCAGCCACTTGTGGTCAGTCTGGAGAAAGACAACAGAATCCTGACATAAAGAGGCAGGTGAGGGACACCTATCCTATAAAGGGACCTGCATGGGACCAGTAGATGAGTATATATATTTTATTTAATCCCAATGATGGCTCATTTTTAAACGATGAAAAAGTACTAAGAAGAGAAAAATTCCACCTTCCATATCTTCTTAAAAACCTCTATTTTAATTCTTCACGTGTCTTACTTTGATACAATGAAAAAGGATTTCTGTCTGAAACACGTTGGAATCGGCCATACGTGATCCGTTTTTATAGCTTCACGTTTTCTAATTTGCTTTGCTATTTTTAATGGAATTATAATAAAGAGGTTTTGAAGAAGATTTGGATGCTGGAGTTTTTCTCTTCGTATTTCTCCACCGATTCTCTTATTAAACTTTATTTCATCTTATCTTCTGGGATAGGTGAGTTGACATTGGCTACCAGTTTTTCCCTTTGCGGTTAAAAAGTAGTGGAGAATGACTTTAGGGGCTGGTTTACACATTACGATGTCCCAGCGAGCCCACCAACGATTGGGCATTGTTATCTGATCGCTGGTGAATTGTCAAACAGACAGGACTCACCAGCAATCAGCGAGAACGCTGGTATCCAGGGTAAACAGCGGGTAACTACGCAGAGCGCTGCGCTTACTTACCCGCTGTTTACCCTAGTAAGCAGCTCCAGCGCCGCACAGCACACGCTGGGAGCTGGTAACCAGGGTAAACAGTGGGTAACTAAGCGCAGCGCTCTGCTTACTTACCCGCTGTTTACCCTGGTTACCCACTCCCAGTGTGTGCTGTGCAGTGGCTGGGAGGTGGTTGATCATTGGTCTCCTGTTGTCACACACGGCGATGCTGGCCGCCCAGCGGGAGACCAACGCTCGAAAAATGGCCCTGACAATTATACCAACGATCAACGAGCTGATCGCTGATCGTTGCAGTATGTCACACATAGCGACATTCGCTATGAGGTCGCTGCAACGTCACAAGTTTGCAGCGACAACTTTAAAGATGTCGCTAAATGTAAACCGGCCTTATGGGTGAACTCACATCTGCGTATAAGATCGACAAGTGCAACCTAATAGAAAAAAGAAAAGGTTGCACTTGCACCAATGTTTAAACAGGAGGACAGTGTCCTTCCATGACACAACATCTGCGTATGGCAGCGTATCTCGCCAAAGACTCAACAATGCAAGTTAATGGGTGTGAGAACAAAATTGAACAGCAAATGCATTTTATCATGGTCTTTCACATGTTCTAAAAATCCAGAATAGAAAGATGATAGAATAGAAGATTGACATATGGAACGATTAGATAAAATCCTGGCAAATTGCTATTTATGTCTTCCTTCCTCCCCACCCCCCTTCCTATAATTATTAGCTTGCACCTTTAGTGCCTTTCATTTGGCACTAAAAGCTGTTTACCTTGTAAGTAGGCAAACAATAAATAATTAATTAAAAAAATTAATGATGTGGGGTATACCCTATTTTTGATCTCCAGCTAGGGTAAAGCAGACAGCTGGAGCCTGCAGACAACAGATGTTGGCTTTTTCTTGGCTGGTAATCCAATACAGAGATTACCCCATGCTATTTTTGCTAACTATGTATAGAGTATATACATAATTACAAAAAAATGGCCATAGGGTCCCCCAATTTTGGAAAACCAGCCAAGGTGAAGCCGACAGATGGAGTCTGGTATTTTCAGTGTGGGAAGAGCCTCTATTTGCCCTCTCTACCCTAAACAGAGCTGGCCCCAGCCACCTTCCATTAGATGCGGCAATTTTGACTCTTCACCCTTGCTCTTCCCGCTGCCCTGGTGTGGTGGCAAATGGGGTAATAGAAGGGGTTAATGTCAGCTACTAATAATCAACAGCTGTCATCCAGACCTAGATTGGTGATGTTAAGGTCTCTAAGGACCCCCACATTACCAATCTAGTCAGTCTATAGTTAAAAAACCAACACACACATGCACAGAAAAAACCTTTATTTGCAAAAAAAACACACACCCTGTTTACCCATTTATTAACCCCAAACATACCCAGCTCTGACAGTAAATCCAATGAAGAGCTCTTCAGCTCTGCTACATCATGATGAAAGGTTATGTTTCAGTGACCGCTCATCACAAGTAGCATTGCGATGCACATCATGACATCATGACGTTACATTATGATATAAATCATGATGTAGTATTGCGATAAACATCTGACTTCATGATGTAGCATGTGATATAAATCATGATGTCATGTGAAGAAGACTAAAGACAGAAGAGAAGACTAGAGATAAAGGAAAGAAAGTCAAGACTATGGAGGACCAAGCAGGGAGCTGCATCTCCAGAAAAGGTGGAAGACAAGGTTAGTATAATGTTTTTTTATATTTTAATCTCTCCGCTTCTTATACTCTGGAGTCTACAGAGACCCTGGAGCATAATATATGTATTTTTACCAGAAATTTGATTTGGATCCAATAAATTCAAATCAAATTTCCCAGCCAAGTTTGAAAGAATTTTCCTAATTGAATTTCATGAGATTCTCTCATCAATAGTATTTGGCTAATTGAAGACAAGACGAAGAAAAATTAATGTAAATAATTAGAAGGCTAACTAAAAAGTACGAGGGTCAAAAATATATATTGTGAAGTATCGATCAGCAGTATTACCAGTATTTTTGCACAGACCGAGATCTGTTTGGATTTAAAACCAAATATTTTGCTGGAACTTGTAGTACCAGGAATCTTACTAAATATTAAGGGCTGGATTTACAAGTTAGTCAAAGAGTTGGGCAGGTCTAGCTAACCACATATCTCCAGGTGTATCACATGATGTAGGGAAGAAGTCAAAGCAGGGAAGCGCTCCCTTTGAGAAATACCCAGTGGTCTATTGGGGAACAATATCACAAGTGGGGGGATTTGCCTCTGAGCTGGAAAGGTTGTGCACCCTTGCACATCCTCAGTGAAGCATACTGCTGTGTGAATGCTGCTATCACATCGGCGCCACTCCCCAGCCATTCTTCCTAGTACCAGTCACGTGGGATGCCGTCCAGTCAGTAGATGTGCGAGTCACAGGAAACCACGTCAGAGCAGGTCCTTTACTCACATACAGCGTCTACGGCACCCCGGCAGCTCCATCCACAAACCTGATGGGTTGTTGCATAGTATGAAGGAAATTATTGTGGTCAATTAGCGGAGCGCTGGGCACACAAGACAGGAGAAAATTAGGATGGTTAACGGACCTCTTTATTTGTTGTACCATGACGCGTTTCAACACTGGTCTGGTATCTTCATCAAGAATCTGCTAAATCCACCTGATGAAGACAGCAGACTGCTGTTGAAGCGCATCATGGTACAACAAATAAAGAGGATCGTTAACCATCCTAATTTTCCCGTCGTGTGCCCAGCGCTCCGAAAATTGACCACAATAATTTCCTTCACACCTGTTATGATATGACTCCTTCCTGGTCATGTGTCTGTGATGTATGCACGGTCCTGTAGACTTTCTGTGTGCACCACATGGTACACAAGCCATGTGTGAGGGTGCGGCTGGCTACAGCTCCCGAGAGTCCAGGAAACGACAGGTGCCGATGCGGAGTAAGTTCATCGACCTGGAGGGTGATCCCAATGAGTGACTTCCAGGACAGCAAGACTGGTTGAAGTCAGTCTGAACGCTGCTAAAGCTACTGAGCAAGTAAAGCCAGCTATTTGTGTGACAATAAAGTGCAATGGACTTACTAGTGCATCTCAATAAATTAGAATGTTATCAAAAATCGATGACTTTTTGATGATATTCTAATTCATTGAGATGCTCCTCTATCTAAACATAATCCCATGGTCATTTGCAATGAAAAGCATGAAAAAATATTTCGGACCTTGGGGTTGCAGGTATCCCTTCGACACATGAAGCAATTCAACGGCAAATTCAACACTACTACATCCGTGAAACATGAATGCCTGGCGCATAAAATATTCACAGATAACTTTAATTATACAAATGAATTCCGGAGCTGCTCTCAGATTACTGGAAACAATTGGACTGTTTATTCTTCATATCTAATTGTTTCAGTGAAACATATCAGGTCGCCTTAAGGAGATTTTCCTGGTTATTTTTTTTTTAACCTTCCCTCAGCTGGAAAGATGCAAGTAGGGCAACAATTTAAAGAAATGATGCAGATTCTTCCAGGCAGGTTGAATGCTACACAGAAAAAAAAGAAGCTCTGCAGAACATGTGCAGATTACTGACAATCCCGGCATCTGTCTAATGAAGCTCTGCCGGGCTATTTTGATACATTTTTAGATTCTAATAAAGGGGAACAAGACATGAACTGTGCTCCGTGGAAAGTGCGAATGTATCTCCGGGCGGCTCAGCAAAAATAAAAGTATTTAGTAGTTATTTTGCAACTCTAATAGAAAACATTGTTAGTTTGTTCTTGACAGGAATTTGCTGTGTATGAAACATTGCAGCAATCGCGGGATATAGCTGATTATTTGGCCATTATAATGAACGATAGGTTACAGGGTATCACAGTCGTGGTGTTTCAAGGCAAACGTGAATGTTTATCTATCACCAAGAGTAGGACAATGTGTCCCGGAGGAAAAGTGGACAATATGTCCCAGCGGAGAGGTGGACAATATGTCCCAGCGGAGAGGTGGACTATGTGTCCCGGAGGAGAGGTGGACAATATGTCCCGGAGGAGAGGTGGACTATATGTCCCGGAGGAGAGGTGGACAATATGCCCCAGAGGAGAGGTGGACAATATGTCCTGGAGGAGAGGTGGACAATATATCCCGGAGGAGAGGTGAACAATATGTTTCAGAAGAGAAGTGGACAATACAGCCTAGAAAAGAGATGGATGAACTGCTCCAGAGGAGTAGTGGGCTACACAGTTTAGAGAAGAAGTGAACAATATGTCTTAATTGAGAGTTGGACAATATGTCACAGAGGCGAGGTGAACAATCTGTCCCAGTGGAGAGGTGGACAATATGCCCCAGAAGAGAGGTGGACAATATGCCCCAGAGGAGATGTGGACAATATGTCCCGGAGGAGAGGTGGACAATATGTCCCGGAGGAGAGGTGGACTATATGTCCCGGAGGAGAGGTGGACAATATGCCCCAGAGGAGAGGTGGACAATATGTCCCGGAGGAGAGGTGGACAATATGCCCCAGAGGAGATGTGGACAATATGTCCCGGAGGAGAGGTGGACAATATGTCCCGGAGGAGAGGTGGACTATATGTCCCGGAGGAGAGGTGGACAATATGTCCCGGAGGAGAGGTGGACAATATGTCCCGGAGGAGAGGTGGACAATATGTTTCAGAAGAGAAGTGGACAATACAGCCTAGAAAAGAGATGGATGAACTGCTCCAGAGGAGTAGTGGGCTACACAGCTTAGAGAAGAAGTGAACAATATGTCTTAATTGAGAGTTGGACAATATGTCACAGAGGCGAGGTGAACAATCTGTCCCAGTGGAGAGGTGGACAATATGCCCCAGAAGAGAGGTGGACAATATGTCCCGGAGGAGAGGTGGACAATATGTCCCGGAGGAGAGGTGGACTATATGTCCCGGAGGAGAGGTGGACAATATGCCCCAGAGGAGAGGTGGACAATATGTCCCGGAGGAGAGGTGGACAATATGCCCCAGAGGAGATGTGGACAATATGTCCCGGAGGAGAGGTGGACAATATGTCCCGGAGGAGAGGTGGACTATATGTCCCGGAGGAGAGGTGGACAATATGTCCCGGAGGAGAGGTGGACAATATGTTTCAGAAGAGAAGTGGACAATACAGCCTAGAAAAGTGATGGATGAACTGCTCCAGAGGAGTAGTGGGCTACACAGCTTAGAGAAGAAGTGAACAATATGTCTTAATTGAGAGTTGGACAATATGTCACAGAGTGGAGGTGAACAATCTGTCCCAGTGGAGAGGTGGACAATATGCCCCAGAAGAGCGGTGGACAATATGTCCCAGAGGAGAGGTTGACAATATGTCCCAATGGGAAGATGGACAATATGTCCCAAAGGAGATGTGGACAATATGCCCAGAGAAAAGTTGGACAATATGTCTTAGAAGAGAAGTGGACAATAGAGCCTAGAAAAGTGGCGGATGAAATGGTCCAGAGAAAAACAGCTTTGAGAAGTGGACAATATGTCCTAGTTGAGAGTAGGACAATATGTCACATTGGAGAAGCGGACAATTTGTCCTAAAGAAAAGGTGAAGATATATCATAAAGTAAAGTTGGACAATGTGTTTTAGAGGAGTGGTGGACAATATGACCTAGACTAAAGGTGGACAATATGTCCTAGTGGAGAGGTGGAAAAATATCCAAGGTAAGAGGTGGACAATATTACCTAGAGGAGTGGTGAAAAAAGACTTGGGGTACCGTCTCACCAGGTGACATCACAGGCGATTTTGCAGGCGATGCAGGAGCGTGGCCTATCATCAGCGTCATCGGTGGCGAGTCACCCCTTGTAAAGAGGCAAATTTGCGCCGAAAAATCGGCTGAAAGTGGTTGTCTGGTTTGCTCTGAAACCAGGAAACCACTCACAGGCGATGTGTATGCATTGCACCGTGTAACATCGCGATTGGGCGAATGTGTCCTTTTTTCTTCACACATACTATTGATCATTGTGGCCACAGAGTTCTATTTTAATCTCGTTAGTCTACAGGACTTGTTACCAAAATGCATCAGACTTGTTTAGATGTTATCTTGCATACTTCTGACACTGAATATTATGGTAAGGTTTTCTTCTGATGACACTTCCACAAAGACCATATTTGTGCAGGTGGATAAATATACCACAAGTATAGAATCTGCTAAATCTTCCTGAAGGTCTTTTTCAGTCAAGCGGGGATTCTGATTTGCTTCTTTAGCAAACCTATGAGCAGCTCTCGCTGAAATTTTGCTTGGTCTTCAAGACCTTATCTTGACCTCCACTGTTCCTGTTAGCTATTATTTCTTAATCATACTTGAAACTGAGGAAAGGGCAGCTTGAAAATGCCTTGCTATTTTCTTAATGCCTTCTCCATCTTTGTAACTTCCACCATTTTCATTTTCAGCACGCTAGGCAGCTGCTTTGAAGAACTCATAGCTGCTGTCATTTGGCACAAGGTGGGAGAGGCTGTTTTCAAAGGTGTGAAATCTCCTGGCTTTTCCTAACGATGATAGTGAACAAGCATCACAGGCTTATTAAGATCTGAAACCTTGATCAAAGTATCTGAGCACACAAATATGACCAGGAAGGGGAAGGTATAAATAGCCGCACCCACAATGTGATAGGGCAGGCTAAATGAATAAACATAAAACACCTGAAACAAAAAAAACAAAAAATTATTGATAATTAGAAATTGACCAAATATCCTGTTGTTCAGTGGACAAAGAAGCCTATTACCCAGCATAGGGTTGCCGGATCGAATCCGGAGGCATGACATAAGTGGACAATTATATTATTAAAGAACAAGCAAACACATTCTGCTACTCCTTAGATGAGTTCTCATATTATTAAAATTTTTTTGACCAATGAGGTGTTCTTGAAAAATAGAATGACAAATAAATACATTATAATTGTATTTTAAATATGGATATATTGTAAAATCATTTTTTTTTATTTACAGGTAAACCAGACCAAAGAAGGGATATTGAATAAAACAAAGATATCAGAAAAAGGAAAGAAGTTAAGGTAATGGCTGAACCCAAACTGTTATCATTCCAATGAAGTGTCCTGATTGCTGTGATTCACTACAATAGTACAACATGAATTTTCTTTCAAAGATAATAAGAATTAGGAATGGTCCTTACATGTCATGAATAATGTAAATGGCACACAGTGGAGGAGCAGAGTCCTATATTTTTTCCTATGTAGGTGCAGGCTCCACTCCCTTAACTTTAATTATTGAAGGCAACCAATGGACAGTGTCCTCGGAACGATGGAAGAGACGGTCAGACAGGTGAAGGTGGTAAGGTGGCTTTTATTTCATCCGACACCTTTCAGAGTCATATCCCGACTCCTTCCTCCGGGAATCAACAGTTACTCAACTTTAATTATTGACCTCTGCAAAATATCATATTATAGGATACGGACACCTTCAGGAATTTACACAAACATATTGCAGGATAAAAATATAACATTTTTTGCAATTGAGTTTCATTAAAAATTGCACCATTTGGCTTTCACTACGTCTTTGATTCATTATACTGTACATTGTAGGCTGCAGAATGAGTTAACAGAGAAACTATCAGTGAGCTTTTCTGAAAGGGAGCCTTTACCTCTATCATCTACCTGAATTATCTCTAAGCTCATTTGAGTTGATTTGTGACCACATCAAAGTGTCAATCCCCCATTCCACCCCATCTTGTACCATTTCAGTAGCAGAGCTGTGTGAAACTGTTTGAAAAAATTGTCCAAAAAAGTTTGCAACTTTTAAGTGTTTTCCGCCAGAAATTATCCATGCAGCCACCAATGCAACAGAGAAACAAAGAACCTAGATGCAGTAAATTGGAACACTCAGGAATCTCTTGGTTTAAGGCAAATGACTCAACTGAACAAGGTTATGATGATAAGTCTGTATTGTACACGCATGATAGCAAACAAATGTGAAGTGCAGCAAGTGAGCAAAGTTCATCAATACACATAAACAAAGTCATTAAAATAGTTCATCCACAGTTATGCTGGCAAGGTAGATCTTTAGGAAGAAGCTCCCACTGAGAGATCAGTTTAGTAGAAAACACAGTCCACATCCGGAAGGACTGGGTTACATACGTCTCTGCGATTGAGTCCCGACAACAAAGCAGTGAGCCTTAGGCTGGCTTCACACTGCAGTCAGGTCCAAGCCTGGGCTGTCCGGTGTAAACCGCACAGCCCCGGACCCGATTTTCACCCCATGGAGCCTATGGTGCCGGATGGAGCTGGATGGCAACTCTCTGCCATCCAGTTTCCATGTGTCCGGGAGAATCCGGGAGGAATCGGATTTTTCTCCCAAACACAAAATCAGAGCATGCTGCATTTTTGTGTCCGATGAGAAAAATCTCCCCAAATCGGTTTCCTCCCAGATTCGGAGAATCCGCGTTCTCTAACATGGGAGTCTATGGGCCGGATAACCCTGATCCGGGAGGATCCGGACACCTGCAGCTGAAGTTCAGCGTAAGCTACGCTGAACTTCAGCACCAGGGAGCTGTCCCCTGTGAACAGTTCAGCACCACTTCGCAGGGGACAGCTGAGCTCTGCAGCATCCGGCTGCACACCGGACCAGAGGGCATATTTGCCCTCCAGTTCTGTGTCCAGATCCGGTCCAGGGCTGTCAGGTTCACCCCTGACAGCCCCGATCGGACCTGACCGCAGTGTGAAGCCAGCCTTACGCTGTTGTCACACTGCAGTATTTTTCCTGATCAGGTTTGTGTGACAAAACCAGGAGTGTCTCCAAAACCCAGAACAGGTGTCAATCTTTCAATTATAGTTTTTCTCTGCAAATTCCTCTCCTTGTTCCTCTCCTGATTGGCACACAAAACTGATCGAATCTGATCAGGGAAAAAACTGCAGTGTGAATCCAGCCTTAGGAAGTCCAAACTGTCCGGAGTATTGCTACTGCACACTTAACAACAATAAGCTGCTAAAAGCAGAACAGGTATACATGACCGGGTTGGCAGACTGAGGCAAATGCTGACACACACAGCAGCAAGTTGCAGGTGAGTCACTGAGAGCAGAAGAGGTTGCTGGGAAGACCCGAGCCGGAGTTGCAAGGAGCAAGGAGCCAGGGATTCAAAGCAGAATACTCAAGAATTGGCTAGAAGGTAAACTAAGGATTATAAAGGAAGGAGGATCACAAACAGGAGTGAAGTAGCAGAAGCCATTTTAGAAAGGACTATAATGCACAAAAGGTAAATGGTAGATCAAGAGTCCTGACATTGGTGCACATTTTTTAATATAACTCAATGGCAAAAATATGTTTTAACCCAAAATATATGTATTTAAGTAAAATAAATTGTCCTAAAAGGTGTCCATATGTTTTAAGGAACCCTTATGTCTCCAGTCATGTAAAGCCTTCTCTGAAACCACAATTCCCAGCAGCCTTTGCATTTCGAGGAAGCACAGATTGCAAAATTGTTGCAATAAATAGATCAAATCCATAAATAATATCTGTATTGTATACAATGCATGTTGTAAATTTTTTGCTTTCCCAATTCTTAATATTTAGCTTCATAATAATCCCTTAAAAACCCGTAAATGGATATAACAATTGTGATATCAATGATTAAACACGAGTTAAGAGGCGTGTAATCACCGATGGTCTCCATAAATACCGTCATACTGATTCATTCCTGGCTATAATACGCTCCCGCTACACATTATGGACAATGCACCTTGGAACTGATCTATCAAAGGTTGTATTTAACAGACAAAAGAGGCCCCGATTTGCATAATGTTTGCATAATGACTCAATTTCGCCATATTAGATGCAATGACATAACATTTTTGATATCATAATGCTGGGTCATAAATTGACTCCATGTCATTATGCAAAATAATGCAAATGATATCATTTTTGTACAATATTTGCTCGGGAGCTCGGCTCATGATGGAGTGACCCTCATCACAGAGGGCAGTAAAAGGAAATACCTGAAATAAATGACTTCATAAGACCACAAAGAGGAGAATTAGGCCTGAATACGTTACCTTGGAGGCTCCAGATGAGGCCTCAGCGCCTGACACTCCAGACAGAGAGGGAGCCGGCCTCAGTCTGAGCTATTAGATTTATCGCAATATCTGTCATAAGGCCGATATGATAATATGGTATAAAAGATCGAAATGTGCTACATAATGCAACTAACACTGAAATAATCTGTGTAACTGGAAGAAAATGTAAAACTCTGGAAAAAGATCAACCATATCTATCTATCTACTATCTATCTATCTATCTATCTATCTATCTATCTATCTATCTATCTCCATCCATCTATTCATCTGTTATCTATCCCTCTATCTACTTATTCAAGTATCTATTTATCTATCTATCGTTATCTATCTATCTATCTATCTATCTATCTATCTATCTATCTGTATATTCATCTGCTTATCTATCAATCAATATCTACAGTATCTATGCATTGTTCCAGCCATCCATACGCCTATCTACAAGTGCATCTCAATGAATTAGAATATCATCAAAAAGTTAATTTATTTCAGTAATTCAATACATGAAGTGAAACCATCTTTTATATAGAGTCATTACACACAGAGGGATCTATTTCATGTGTTTTTTTCTGTTAATGTTGATGATTAAAGGAAACCAAAGGTCATTATCGCAGAAAATACAAGTAGGGAGGATGAGTGGTTAAAAACCGCGCTGCCGTATTCCACAATAAATCAAAAGGTTACTATAATATTGATTTGTTAGTCAACGTGTTTTAGGGCTCCCAGAAACATGGCGATATGATACTGATTTTTTAATGATATTCTAATTCACTGAGATGCACTATCCTCTTTCTATCCAGTTGCCTATCTATCATTATCTACGTATCTATCTATCTATCTATCTATCTATCTATCTATCTATCTATCTATCTATCCTTGCAAAATGAGGCTGCAGCACCACAATTGTGTGTGCTGCAGCCTCATTTTTCAAGTATTGATGAAGGTGATGTTGATCCCCATCACAGGACTGAAAAGCACCCAGCATATCTGCTGTAAAGAAACGCTGCTCATAACCTTTTTTCATTGTAAACTATCTATCAAATTATCTACTATCTATCTATCTATCTACTCTATCCATTCATCATCCATGCATGCGTCAGCCTATCTACCATCTAATATTACTCATCTCCCAGTCTATCCTCTACCTATCTTTCCCTCTATTTATCTGTCTATCAATCATTCTTTCTAATTTCTCTATTCTTCTATTTCTCATATATAAGTGCACACACTTCTCCTTTAGAATATCCATGTAACATGACTGTCTTTGGTTCCGTAAAAATGCCCATAAAGAAAAAGCCACTGCAACCTTAACCTAACCCCAACCTTAACCGTAACCCCAACCCTAACTCTAACCCCAACCCTAACCGTAACCCCAACCCTAACCCCAACCCCAACCCCATCCTGATGGCCATTTTCCTGCTCTCCTTTCAGAATGTATTGGATTGTAAACTCTTTATTAGTGCAACAATCTGAGTTTTGGATGCAGATCTGGAGTAAGATACAAAGTGTCTGTAAACTATATGCAGAGATGAACAATGTATAGATTTTATAGAACTGTTGAACTATTATAATTATCTGTTTAGTGTAGAATAGTGATCTGCAAGGGACAAACCCTTTACAGCAGGTGCAAAACTACAGGCTTCTGCATGACTGGTTCTGAGCTCATAAGCTGTTACCGTCCTGTGCTCATTCTGCGCTCGGCTTTGTCCTTGATACGCTGTTGCTGATTATTTCATTTTCATACACTTAACATATTCCCCCTAAGGTACCAGCTTTCACCTTTCCTCCTGTTGTCACATCCCATTATCCTGTTTATGCCTTCCTTCCTCCGCTCCTTTTATGCACCAGTTATTCACTTCTTCGCTCTGCTTTTCCTCCTTTGATCTTTTTCAGGTCATTTTTATTGTCTTATAATGACAAGGTTACAAAGTATCTAAAGCTGCAAAAATGTTTAATTTATAAATTCTGAATGGTTATTCTCTTTTTGCATTTTCCTGTAGTTTTCTATGTAGTCTCTCCTTCGTCTTCCTTTCAAAAAAAGTGCTGTTTTTGACCATGGGTCATACCTGGTTCTGCACCTAATCCTCATACAAATGAGTTTTCTCAACTCTACTTACAAAGTGTTTACAAGACGTCACTTTCAGATATAGAAGGGGATAGTAGCAGGAAAGGAAGACTATTGCCACGATTCCTCTGCTCGGTGCATCTAGGATGCATTGAGTCACTGTTGCTGTAGCTATGGAATCAGGGTGTGCTGAGCTGTTGGATTGGTGATTGACAGCTAAGTTGTTCAATTTGATTTTGGGAGGTGTAGTGTTGTTCAGGTGTTTCCTGTTCCCAGTCATTCCCCAGCTACTTAGCTGAGCAGTTTATACCCACAATTCTGCCGGTTGTAGCATTCTGTGCAGTGGTGCTTGTTGGCCTGTTTTCTGTACTCTGATTGATCTATTGCTGCCTGACCTTGCACCTTGTTCTGTTTCAAGTGATTACCCAGCTACTTACCTGAGAAGCTTGTCCCATAATTCTGCCAGTTGTATTATTCTGTTCAAAGATGCTTGTTGGCCTGTACTCCTGCACTCCAATTGATCTATTGCTGCCTGACCTTGCACCTTGCTCTGTTCCCAGTGATTGCCCGGCCACTTAGCTGAGCAGCTTGTCCCAGAACTCTCCCATTTGTAGCATTCTTTTCAATGGTGCTTGTTGGCCTGTATTCCTGCACTCCGATTGATCTATTGCTGTCTGACCTTGCACATTGTTCTGTTTCCAGTGAATGCCCAGCTAGTTATCTGAGCAGTTTTTCCCAGAAATCTGCAGTTGTAGCATTCTGTACAGTGGTGCTTGTTGGCCTACATTTCTGTACTCTAATTGATTGATTTATTGATGTCTGACTTTGCACCTTGTTCTATTTCCAATGATTGTCCAGCTATTTAGCTGAGCAGTTTTTCCCAGAACTCTGCCAGTTGCAATATTCTGTTCAGTGGTACTTGTAAGCCTGTATTCCTGTGCTCTGTTTGATTGATCTATGGGTTGACCTTGGACCCATTTTGACCATCATTGTGTTTAGCCCCTTTGCATTTATCAGCTACCTTTTAGGTATTCTAGGTTCATCTCAAAACGCCAACCATTAGGAAACATAGTAGCATAATTAGGGGATATAGCTACACTTTACCACAATGTTAATATTGTTTTTTTTATTATATAAACTATAATTAATATATTTACATGTACAAAACACAATTAAAAACAAGCATCCTCCTATCAGGAACACAGAAAAGGAAATCCTCTCGCTGATTAGTGCGCCAATGGATTGTCATAATAGCTGGGGGTCTGCTTATGACAGCTGTACCTATCATTATGATCCTACTGTGAATGTCAGCCTGTGGCATTCATAGATGATCATGATTTCTGCAATACATAGCAATGCTAATGCATTGCTGTGTATAGCACAAGCGATCGGAAGATCGCATCTTCGGATTTCTTAAATGGACTAATACGGTAAGTACAAAAACATAAAGAAAACTTATCTAAATATTGTAAATCTTACACTTTAATGCTTTATTTCTTAATTTCTACAAGCTGAACACACCAAAGAGTGAAGCCTCAATATCTTTTATATTGTAGGAAAAACTGGACTGCAACATACGTTGTGCTTTCTGAAGAAAGACTGGAATTCTTCAGGGACGCCAAGGAGCTGACAGCAAATTTGGTCAGTGCATTGCAAAGCTCTATATTGTCTGGGTATAGTTTTAGATGGTATTGATGTATCATTTAATAACTGGATAATATGGGCCGTCATTAAAGTGGTCTTCTAACTTGGAGAAGTCATGAGATTACCCCATGATCGGTGGGGACACAACTACCGGGGACCTCACAATCCTCAACATGAAAGGGCAGTCACGCTAAATTTTACTGTTTTATCCTCAGCTTTGGCAGAAGTCCAATGGCCAAACCTCCACCGAAAGGAAGGGATTCACAAACCATCCAATTCACTTATATGGCATAGTTTTATATCTGGCTCACATAGCTAATTTATTTCAGATATCAGTCTCTGCAAGGACTAGTATACAACATGTACAAGTGCTTCTTAATTAATTAGAATATCATCAAAAAGTTAATTTATTTCACTAATGCAATATACAGTCATATGAAAAAGTTTGGCCACCCCTCTTAATCTTACTCTTTTTTTTTGTTTAAAATTTTTTTTGCAACAGTTATTTCAGTGTGATCTATGTAATAACTGATGGACACAGTAATATTTCAGGATTGAAATGAGGTTTATTGTACTAACCGAAAATGTGAATTATGCATTATTTCAAAAATTGACAGGTGCAAAAGTATGTGCACCTCAACAGAAAAGTGACATTAATATGTAGTATTTTTGCAAAAATAACAGCCTCTAGTTGCTTCCTGTAGCTGTTAATGATCTAACAGCATGGGCGTGACCAATAGGCTGCAGTCTGACAACACTATGCGTCACATATACCATTGTGGCTGATGCCCTATGGTAACCTCGTGTCTATAAATACCACCAGTCACCTCCCATAAGCATGGCTGGACCCAGATGCCACACCGCCCCCATTGCTTAGGTTGCAGGAGATTGAGCATCGGTATTCAGACACCTGTGTTGCCTCTCAGTGGAGCTGGCGGCCTCCTGCTAGGTGCAATGGATGTTTGACATACCCAAACTATAACCCAAGGTATAAATAGGCCTAGGCCATAATATACCTGGGGTATAATATGGCAGAGGCCAATTGATACCCCGGGGTATAGTTTGACTTAGGCCATAATATATCTAGCCTGGGTCACCTTAACCATAGGGTATATTCTGGTTTGGAGGAGTATAATCTGGCCTGGGCCAATTTATACGCTGGGCACAGTCTGGGCAGGGGGATAATATGGCCTGTTACACTGGCACTATATTTTTGTTTCCACCTATTACTAAAAAACACAAAACTTGTGAAGATTAGAATACTTTCTGGTTCACAATTTTATAAGGAACTATATAAAAAAACTATAGATATCGCGCAGATGACCGTATTTCTTGTCTGAGTGTGATCTGACAAAACATCGGATGACACTCGGACCAATGTTGTTCTATGGGAAAAAAATTTAAAAAATGGCAGCGTCTGAGTTGCCTCCATAAATTGGATCGCACTTGGCCATGCAAATCAATAGGTTTGTGAAAAAAATGGAACCTCACCCGAATGACATCTGATCGCGGTCTGATTTTGACGGACTGATAGAGACATGTTCATTATCCTCACTCTGATCAAACTCTGCTCATAGTGTGATTAGCAAAATCGGATACATTTTTTTTTTGGATGAGAAAACATACAGTCGTCATCAGCCAGCCATAGAGCTCAACGTTCAGTTGTGTGATAATCTTGGGTTTTACCAATGAGTAATAGCAAAAAAGTTATTCAACAGCAACACGTACAATATTAGGATTGAAATTATTCATTTTATTTGCCCTATAGATATACTTAGCAGTTAGATCACAGTTGTGGTTTGATCGGATTTTATTGGAGCCATTATTGAACCCCAAGGTTCCCTATGGAGGAAAAAAATACAACATCAAGAATTTTCATATGATTGGAACGCTAATGCAGGGGCGACCTAGCGTGGTTCAGCTGGTTCAGCTGAACCAGGGCCCCGACCGGCTAGGGGGCCCCTCAAGCCAGCAGTCAGAGAAGAGAAGGTTAACTGAGGGAAGATTCCTGCTTCCCTTGGCTGATCCCACCCCTCCTCTCCTCTGCCGCCCTGGCTCTCAGGACTGCGCGACCAGGTGCAAGTAGGAGCCGCAGCACCTATAGCACCCCCCCACTCCTCCCAAGCGTCCTCTAGCACCCCCCCTGCTCCTTGCCGACACCTGCCACCACCACCCCCATCCCCACCTCCCGCTCCTCACCATCTGCTGCTGCACCAGGACCCTCTTGGCACAAGTTCCGCCACTGTGCTAATGACTGATAATAATGAGGAGCGAGCACTACTATGTTCGGTACTCGAAACGTACAGGTCAGATGCTTGGACAGGCTAAACTCGAGTACCGAGCATAATGCAAGTCAATGGGAAACATTGGTATTTTTCCAGAAGATTAATGGAAAAGTGCTCAAGTTTCGACTTAAGTATAAGAAAAAACTCAGTGCACCCCTGAGGCAAATGATTCAGACCTGGTACGGGAGCACGCTATCCTCGCTGTTGCTTCAGCGTATAACACAACTTCACTTGAAAAAAAGTGGATCCAGCCTTCCACATCCAGTAGTTAAAAATTACTTCTTTATTGTAGAAAAATTCCATTTCAAACCAGTGTTCAAGAACATTCTGTTCGAAACGCGTCTGGTTTAGTGCACTCTGCCCCTGTTATATGCAGTATGTCGCCTGAGGCATTCTTGTCATATTATATTTTATGAAATTTTTCTAAAATAAAGAAGGAATTCTTTACTACCAGATGTGGAAAGTTGGCTCTATTTTTTTGCAAGTGAAGTCCAGTTTCTCTAAGGCCCCCTTCACACCACGATTTTTTCCTGTCCGTTGGGATACTGTTTTTTGCTGGACCCCGTGGACAGGAATGGACAGCCCGGATGTGACATTTCTGTGTCCGGATCCGTGATTTTGATGGATCCGGACACAGAAAGAGCTGGGAGGAGCCCAGTGGTGTCAGGGCTGTGATGTCACACGAGGGGAGGAAGAATCCTGTGTTCCTGCCCCTGTGTGACATGTCGAGGCTGAAGCTTTGCTTTTCCAGTGTATCTACATACACTGTCTACATACACTGGGAAAGCAAAATAAAAGAGAAAAAATGTATTAAAAATAAAAAAAATAAATACCTACCTCTCTGCCGGCTGTTCGGGACCCGAGTAGACGTCCGAATGCTGCCAGGACCTTAAAGATCTGTGATTGGCCAGTAGCAATCATGTGATATGTGACATGACATACCACCTGATAGCTACCGGCCAATCACATTTTAACTAAGGTCTTGGCAGCATCAGGACATCTTCTCAGGTCTCAGGACAGCCAGCAGAGAGGTAAGTATTTATTTTTTTTACTTTTAATACATTGTTTTATTTAATTTCACTTTAGCAGCGTATGTAGATAGTGTATGTAGATACACTGCTAAAGTGAAATTACACTGAGCAGAGCAGTTTTAGTATACTGAGCATGCTCAGTATACTAAAATCGGATCTGGGAACCGATCCTGATTTTTCCTGGATCTGAGCTCCATAGACCCCCCATGTTATTTGAATCGGACAGCGTCGGATCCGATTCTGTCCAATTGTATCCGCTGTGCCCAAGATTGGAGCAGTCTCCGATTTTGGAGACGTGAAAACAGCGAACACAACTGGATCCCTGCACACATGGATGACCACTTAGGACCAATCCGTGCCCATAGGGAGACATAGGGTCAAATCAGATCCGTAGCTATCAGTTTGACAACGGATAGCCACGGATTCCAAAAAATTGTGGTGTGAACGGGGCCTAATGCATACATTATACTCGGCACTCGAGTCGTGCCCATTCGAGCATCCGGACTGCTCGTTTCGAGTACCCAGCACCTGAACGTGCTAGTGCTCACTCATCATTAATTGATACTAATCGTGATTTTTTTTTTTACACTTTAGTGGAACATTGTGGTTGTGATTTCGCCATTATTTCATTGGTTGTAGCCACTTTTGACCAATAGCTGCAGTAGGGCACCTTTACCAAGATTGAATATCCAAATAGAAAAGCAATGAATTAAACAAATGTCTTTGTTAAAATATTTAAAAAACTAACAACTGAATTCAGCGCCAAAAGTTATGTCCAAGAGTGCATGCACACGATCCGGAATAGCAGCGTCTTGGATGCAGCTTTCACGCCACAGACTAGGGAGTGTCTGGAAACAGTGCGTGATAGTGGTGCGCAGACCAATTGTGTCCGGTTCACTACATACAACAAATGACTGGGGAAACAAATACAATAGAGGGCCCTGCTCGTACGGAATGGAGAAAAGGTGACCACATGTTCTCACCTGTGGATGTGCCCTGATCTCCCTTCAGTCCCTATATTGGTTCTTTCACCCCATCGCCAAACAGGATACCTAGTCCCTCGCTGGTCTTGATGTCAACCCTAAATCAGGAGATAGTCCCGACTGCTATGCTAATAACAACAAGAGGAGAAGGGGAGACTTACAGGGAAATGACAGACACAACTTCATATCTGCTACCACTCTACTAGGCAGCAGGTGGTTTGGCAATAATCACCTTCTCCACAATAGTAACTTCTCCTCAGGTAGCTAGGCCAGGAATGCTGGAACATGTGACCATATAAAGGAGATGCGAGTGATCACAAAGCAGCATCACCTAGGAAGAGAACTGAGTGTTGCAGCAATAGAAACTGACATTGAATCCTTTCCAAAGGAAAGAAACACATTTAAAGCAAAATCTCAATACAGGAAGGAGACACAGGTCCCAAACCTGTCACAAGTCTCCAAGGTAAGAGGGACCATTGTAATACAGCGTCTTACCATTGCATCCAAGAGGCTGCAGTACCAGCACAGTGGATGGAATTTCTAAAAATCCCATACTCACTGTGAGTTCTCCCCACCACAGAATGTTTTCACCTGTGGTGTGGGTTGCCGTGCTTCCGCATCTCCGTAGCATGTTAACTTATTGCTGCGGAGTCGGAGGTGAGCTTCAGCGGGAGAATGCACCAAATGCAGATCATGGGCACAGGGTGGCTGTGTTCTCCCTGCGTTCACCCTGCACCACTCAGCCCACACTCACCTTGCGCTCACTCATCCCACACCACGGTAACTCCACACTATGATCATCCCACACTCAACCTGCCCTCACCCTGCACTCAGCCCACACCATGGTCACCCTGCACTCAGCCCACACCATGGTCACCCTGCACTCAGCCCGCACTCACCCTGCACTCACTCAGCCTGCTCCAGTCATCCCACACTGTGGTCATCCTGCACTCACTCAGTTAATACCACGGTCATCCCGCACTCACTCAGCCCGCACCATGGTCAGTCCACACTCATTCAGCTTGCACTCACCCTGCACTCAGCCTTCACCATGGTCACCCCGCACAATGGTCATCCTGCACTCAGCCCGCAACATGGTCATCCCGCACTCATGCTGCACTCACCCCGCACCATGGTCACCCTGCACTCATCCCACACTACCTCAGCCCGCACCATGGTCACCCCACACTCACTCAGCCCACACCATGGTCACCTCGCAGCATTGGTGGGGCAGAGAGTGAGGGGGGAAAAAATAGTGGTCAGAGGAAAGAGCGCACAGGTTGGAGAGGTGAATGCTGACCCCAGTGCCATAGAGCCCACTCCTAATTGTGATGTTACCACCCACCCGGTGCGATAGAATTGGGCTCCCATCTAGTCTCTATATATATAATTGCGAGCTGTCTCATCCACTTCCGTCTGGATGTCCGCCTATGTCACTTCTGCCACCGCCATATTAGCACACCCAAGTGATAGGTATGCTAATATGACGCAGGCTGGCTGGGTACGGACAACAGAAACCCGCCAAACATGCTGCCCGCTCCATGGTCTAGTCCACGCTTCCACTCACCCTGGCATTATTCTTGCAGAATTGACTTAGAAAGTCTTTAGCCATGAAGGGGGCGGGGTTAACAGAAGGGGCATGACCAAGGACATGCCCACCATATTAGGGCATTGCCTCTGCCACGCCCATTGTGATGACCTCTCTGTTATCTCTGCCCCTCCCCGCAGCTATTGACTGTCTAACATCAATTCCATAAGAAGAATGCTGTGGTAAGCAGGAGTGGATTGGAGCATGGAGCGGGGGGGTCGGCGGGAAGACAGGAGCATGGACTGGAGCCTCTCCATCCCACTGATCACCCCTAACTGCCCCCACTCACCCCAACTGCCTCTGCTCACCCCCAACTGCTCCCACTCACCCCCAGTGCCCCTGCTCACCCCCAGTGCCCTCACACACCCCCCACTGCACCTACTATCTACCCACTGCCCCATTCATCAACCACTGCCCTAGTCATCCCCGACTGCCCCCACTCACTCTGCATTGCTGCTGCTCAACCCCCACTGCCCCTGCTTACCCCCCACTGCCCCCCACTCACCCCTCACTACCCCCCGCTCACCCCCCACTGTCCCTGCTCACTCCTTGTGCCCCCACTCATCCCCCACTGACCCCAGTCATCCTCAAATGCCCCTACTCACCACCAATGCCCCGACCATCCCCCACTGCCCCCACACATCCTGCAATTCCCCTGCTCACCCTCCACTGCCCCCACTCACCAAAATTGCCCTTGCTCACCCCCCACTGCCCCCACTCACCCTCAAATGCCCCTGCTCATGCCCCACTGACCCCGCTCACCCCGCATTGCCCCTGCTCACCACCCACTGCCTCCGCTCATCCCCCAGTGCCCCCACTCACCCCCCACTGCCCCCACTCACCCTCCAATACCCCCACTGCCCCACTATTCCCCACTGCCCCTACTCACCTTCTACATCCCCCGCTCACCCTGCAATGGCCCCACTCACCCCCAACTGCACTTGCACCCCCCACAGCCTTCACTTAGTCACACCACCCGAGAACCTTCATTCACAGCCCACACTCACACCCCCACAGCCAGCACTCACTGATGCCCCCCACAGCCTGTACTCACTCATCCCCCCACACCCTGCACTCACTTACCCCCTCTCAGCCCAGCCAGCATTCACCCCCTGCAGTACTCACTCACACCACCCCAGAGCCTTCACTCTTTCAGCCCCCCACAGCCTTCAGTCACTCACAACTTCCCACAGCCTGCACTCACTCATCCCCCCATAATCTGCTCTCACTCACCCTCCCCTCACTTAGCTTGCCCTCACTAAGCATGTCCTCACTCAGCCTGCACTCATTCAGCCTGCACTCAGCCCTCACTATGGTCTCCTCGCACTGTAGTTATCCCACAGTCACTCGGCACTGGGGAGTGGGCAGAGACGAGGCAGCACTGAGGGGACAGAGAGCGAGGGTGAACAAACAGCGGGTGGGGATAGATCGCACATGGGGGAGAGGTGAATGCTGCCCCCAGTGCCATAGAGCCCGCCCCCATTAAGATGTCACCGCCCACCTGATGCGATAGCATCGGGCTCCCATCTAGTAGTAAAATATTTGCGACTTCTGTCCTACAAAGCCAATTGTAGCGCACGCTATCTTGTGTATTGCAACCGCTACAATTTTAGAAGCAAGCAGCACTTACAGCACATTCCACTTTGCACTTTTTTTTTCCATATTGTGCCCGAGGAGAGAGCATTGATCTTCGTTTTCCGAGATATGACAGATAAGTTGTTGAGACAAATCTGGCATGTATTCTTATAGCCTTAGATATAATGCTGTGAAAGTTTACAAACCTCTGCGTGGCATTAAAGGGAGAACAAGTCAATGAGAGGATGATAGTGCAGGGACACACAGAAGCGCGCTTGACAGAGCCCCATTGTGAAGGATACCCAAGGCTGGATGAGACCTGCCATACCTTATTGGAATGATGGCTGCCCGAGAAGGTGAATTTCAAGCTGGAGTCACTTAGAATAAGCCATTTCCTCTTTTGGCAGGTGACAAAGATCAGTTTAGTCCTCGCTGCCAAGAGTATCTGTCATAACGGATCTCTTCCTAATAAATGGAGAAAATATGAAAAACAAAGCAGAAAAGAAAGTGATATTTTTTATTTGTCACTGACTCGAGAGGGGAGAGGACGACGTGTCACAACGCAAAGTCAGTAGAAATGAACATCAGGCTGCACCTCTTCACTGCAAATCCAACAATTTTGACCATCTAGGAATAATAAAAAATATTAAAAAGATAATATTATATCGTGTAATTTAAGGATTGAAAAACAATTGAGTATCAGGATAATTCTATTCATTTAGAGCAAATGTTTCAGTAAATATTTTAGATTCCAGAAAACTTTTTATTTCCTTTTAGGCTACTTAAAGGGAATCTGTCAGAAAGTTTTTACTATGTGATCTGAAGACAACATGCTGTAAGAGTTAATGTGGCGCCCTGCGGTCTGGTTGCCAGAAAAAGGTACTGCACCTCTCCCACGGGTGTGGTATTCCACCCACAAAAGCACCCAGCTTTCTGTATATAGACATTGTACATACAGAGCCTGGTGTGGGTGGGGGCAACTCTCTGTCTATAGACTTTGTATATACAGAGCATGGTGTGGGTGGGGGCAGCTCTCTGTCTATAGACATTGTACATACAAAGCCTCGTGTGGGTGGGTGTAACTCAGTCTATAAACATTGTATATACAGAGCCTGGTGGACATGGGGACAGCTCACTGTCTACAGACATTGTACATACATAGCCTGGGTTGGCCATGGGCAGCTCTCTGTCTATAGACTTTGTACATACAGAGCCTGATGTGGGCAGGTGCAGCTCAGTCTATAGACATTGTATATACAGAGCCTGATGTGGGCGGGTGCAGCTCACTGTCTATAAACATTTATGCAAATAGAGTCCATGGAGCCTCATTTAGGAGTCTCAAACATGGAACTAGCCAGATATCCCTGCAGGGAAGGACCTAGCCCTGGGGTAGCTCCTTGCAGAGACCACCATAACGACCATATTAAGTTCCCCTTTCAGTCAATATCCAACTCTTTATGAGTTTAAAGATATGACAAGGGAATTACCAAAGCCAGGTATCCATCCACAGACAGCTGTTTCGGGGTTTTGCCCCTTATCAGTGTGGAGTAGGATTCTGGCTAGGTGGGAGCAATGCCTGGTAGTCCAACATCACAAAGTATCCAGTGATCTCAGGGAGACCAGTCGAGGAAATCACTGCGGGCAGCTGACTAAAGCGTTCAAACACAGTGAAATCATAGGTGCATTGCCCCCGGGGAATTACAAATATGCAAATGAAGACCATGGAGCCTCGTTTAAGAGTCTCAAACACGGGACTAGCCAGATATCCCTCTAGGGAAGGACCTAGCCCGGGGGAGGATCCTTGCAGAAACCACCATAACCGCCATATTAAGTCAATATCCAACTCTTTACGAGTTTAAAGATATGACAAGGGAATTACCAAAGCCAGGTATTTTGAACATACAGAGCCTGATGTGGGTGGGAGCAGCTCATTGTCTATAAACATTGCATACAGAGCCTGGTGTGGGTGGGGGCAGCTCTCTTTCTATAGATATTGTACATACAGAGCTTGGTGTGGGTGGGGGTAGCTCACTTCTCTACAGACATTGTACATGCAGAGCTGGAGGTGACGGGGGCATCTCTCTGTCTATAGACTTTGTACATACATAGCCTGGTTGTGGACTGGGACAGCTCTCTGTCTATAGACATTGTATGTACAGAGCATAGTGTGGGTAGGGGCAGCTCTGACTATAGGCATTGTAAATACAGACCCTGGTGTGGGTGGCTGCAGCTCATTGTCTATGTAAACATTGTATACAGAGCCTGGTGTGGGTGGGGGCAGCTTACTGTCTATAGACATTGTACATACAGAGCCTGGTGTGGGTGGGGGCAGATTACTGTCTATAGACATTGTACATACAGAGCCTGGTGTGGGTGGGGGCAGCTCTCTGTCTATAGACAATGTACATTGTAATTATATTCCCTTTAATTATCTCAAGCAAACATCCATTCACTTTGGTCCGATCTCTGATCTCGTGATTGGAGGATGACAGCTTCTATATTATTCCCCATTGACTTCCATTATACTCAAGTCGCCCCATCTGAGCATCCAACTGCTCATTTTGGGAACCGAGCATGGTAGTGTTCACTCATAACTAGAATCACATGTAGCTGCTCTGCATTAATTAAATGTGTAGCAGCAAGGGCAAGGTTGACGGCCCAGACATCTCCACCTTTAGGGGTAACTCTGGGATCAGGTGTCAGCTATGGAACCCCAGTCTACAGGGTCAGACTAGCTTCCCTGATTCCTTCAGCCCAACTTTGCCTTCCTGCTACTACTTAACTCATACCCTAATAGGATCCTGTGACAACAAGTGCTGATGTATAATTCTACGTCTGATATTTCTACTGTGGGACATTAGTCCCAGATATCTATCTTTGACAAAGATTGTTTCTTGGACAACTTCTTGAAGTAAACTTCATACTGATATACATGTAGCCTGACAGGCAGAAGATGAGACAATGTAACTACTGGGACAAGTTACGCTTAACTACATTCTACATTCACTGAGTCTTATATTAAGGTCACTGGATCTAGACTGTTATCATTTTATCTATTAGCCCACGTACAATGACAATTTAACAATAGAAGTTTCATTAGAGATATCGAAAGAAGCCGATGAAATATTTACTATAATTCTTCCCGTGCCCAGATCTGTTTTCTTTCTGCCATGTTCACCCATGATTGAGCCTTCCGATAGATAGAACAAACGTTTCCTTTGAACAGAATTATACTTGGATGGCGATTTTCTTATTAAATATTTCCACCTTCTGCTTTTGATAGAATAATTCTGTATTTATAATTAAATTCAACTTCTTGATGGATTTGATCAAAAAAATCTTCAAAATTTGAAAATGGGTAAATTATTTATAGACTTGAAAAGATATGAAAATTCTTTATACATATAAATATAGAGAGTGGGAGAGAGATATAGATATGTATGCGGTATATATAAAAATAAAGAGTTTCATAACTTTTTAAGTCTATAAATTACTATCCCATTTTCAAATTTTGAAGATAAATTACATATATATCTACTATATAATCGTCTAATTTTGTCTAACGGAAATCCCGTGTCTCTTATTGGTCGTTCCGGCCGCAACCAATCAGCATCAGGCGCGGTCCCGGTCGTGAATTGGTGAGGGATTTGAACCACGCACGCCATCGCTACCGTCGGGAGATCAGCGGCGCCAGCCACGGGTCATCTCCTGCCGCCCGGAGGTCAACAACGACGCAGCCGGGAGATGACCGGCGCCAGTGCAGCGGCGGAAGTACCCCAACCGCCATATTGGAACACCCAAGTTATGGGTATTCCGACGTGGCGACCAGGATTCAAATTCGCCGCTAAGCCGCGCGGGACAGCAACCAACAACCTCAATACTACACCTTAGAGTGACAGGGTCCCAACGACCGCCATATTGTTGCTGCATCGCTGGTTAGATCTGACTGTTTGACATCTCACCAGCGACCATGTAGTGATGCTCCAGCGATCCGTACCAGGTCGTATCGTTGTTGTGACGGTACCTTACTGATCGCTCATTGCATTATTCTTTATTCTCCATAAATAAACTACATATATAATCTAGAATACCTGATGCGTTAGAATTGGGCCACCATCTAGTATATATATATATACAGGGTGGGCCATTCATATGGATGCACCTAAATAAAATGGGCATGGTTGGTGATATCAACTTCCTATGAGTTTATGCTCGTATAATTGGCTTTTACTTTTATGGCTTACATATAAAACACCTTGAATTATTTTACTAATTTGTACATTTATAATTTCGCAAAAAACATTTTTTTTTATTTTTTTTTATAATTTTTTTAAATTTAAAACTCAAAAAATATCAACAGAGGTTAACATTGACTATCTATAAGAGAATGTTTTTGATCAAACTAACAAAAGCTGCTTTCATGTTTCCAGAAATCGGGTACAAAATCAGAATACATAGATCTACAGGGGGCGCTGATCGAGTGGACCGATGACAAGTCCAGTCGGAAAAACGTGTTCCAGGTAAAACTTTATATTTTTTTTAAATTTTAAGTGTCTGATAACTTATTACATCTTACTTTTTAAATCCCCGTCAGAATGTCTGTACATTCCAGATATAAAACTAAGCATTTTAGTAGTCCATCTCTAACTTGGACTCATGAAATGTTCATTTTATTAATATCAAAACGGAGAATTAAAAAGAATAATAATAATAAAAAAAATAACTTTGATGTGGACTTTCAAAGTAAGTACATCAGACTCATCAGGATTAAGCTTTAACTTGGACTCATACAATGTTCATTTTAATATCAACTTGATGAACTCCATCACTTTCATTTTCATAGTCAATGCACCGGCTTCCTCAGGTTTCAGAGGTCTGTTTTGTTTATTCATATAAGCGGTTGGTATTGTGAAATATGGTGACAAATATAGTTTAAAGTGTACCTATAGTTTTAAAAATAAACTTTTTACATGTCATAGAGGTGTTTCAGAAGTATTGATTGATGGGGCCTTGGAACAAAGACTCCCTTCGTGGTATGTCCCTTAGTGACTTTCTGTGGATCCGTGTCCCACTTATTCGTGAGTAGAGCGGTTCAGAAACAAAGTGTCCAGAGTTAAGTTGAGTGTTTCTGTTCCAATCAGAGTAGGTCTCGACCAGTAGATCGTCACTGATCAAAAATCGTGAGCTTATTTTTTATCACCGATCCTCCTAGTGTTAGACAACCCATGAGAACAGTGTAAACATCCCTGACACATTTGTCTTATCTTTACTGCGACTACAGGTGTCAGTGCCTGGGTCCACTAAAGGGAATCCTCCGGTCCTCTGGAGGGTCAGTCCAAACCTGCTTGTGACATTTCCCCTGACAAAGGTTTTCAAAATGATCATAAACCGTTAGAAGGTAATCATTGAAGTTACATCTTCCATGATCAGCAGATGGGTTGACCGCTTTAATTTCTGCACCTGCAGGATTCAGTGCCAGGGCCCACCAGAGAATCCTCCGGTCTTCCGGTGGGTCAGGCCGACCCTCCTTGTGATGTATGATAAAGGTTTTCAAAATGATCAGAAACCTTTACATGGTAATAGCTGAAGTTACATCTTAAACAATGAACTGATGGGTCAATCCATTTAATTACTGCACCTGCAGGTGTCACTGGCTGGGTCCACCAGAGAATCTTCCGGTGGGCCAGTCTGAACCTGCTCATGATACAGCACTATGGCAAATGATTTCAAAATGATAGGAAACTTTAGAGGGTAAGTGTTGAAGTTACATCTGCAAATATTAGCTGGTGGGTCACCCTTTTTACTTGCTGCACCTGCAGGTGTCAGTACATGGGTCCACCGGAGACTTCTTTAACCCTCCGGTGGGTCAGTCCGGCTCTGCTCATGACATATCACTATGACAAAGGATTTAAAAGTTATCGGAAAACCTTTACAAGGTAATTGTTGAAGTCACATCTGCAACCGTCAGCAGATGAATTGACTGTTGAAATACATGCAACAAGCTACAGACTTACTATGTGTTGGAGGATTTAGCTTGCAGTGTCAGTAGATGGCATTATTCTATCTATTGATACTTAACAATATGTAGTGTATCTTATCTGTTTCTTGTTTTGTCTCTCTCTGGTAGAGAAGTCATCTTAATATGTCATTCATTTTTTGGTTGATGATATGTACTGTTCCTGTATCTCTCAAGTAAACCCTGGTTTCTCTCCCAAATGTCTGATTGCTGTCACTTCTGATGCAGTTGAACACATCTGCAACATCAACCCCTTTAATTGCTGTGCCACAAGGTGTCAGTGCCTGAGCCCTCCGGAGAATCCTTCAGTCCTCTGGCGGGTCAGTCCGATTCTGCTCGTAACATATCACCATGACAAAGGTTTTCAAAATCATCGTAAACCTTTAGAAGGTGATTGTTGAAGTTACATCTGCAATGATCTTCAGATGAGTCGACCCATTTAAATGCTGAGCCAGCAGGCGTCAGTGCCCGGCCCACGAGAGAATCCTCCGGTCCTCCGGTGTGCCAGTCCGGCCCTGTTCGTGGCATAACTGTATGGTGAAGGTTTTCAAAATTATCAGAATCCTTTACAAGGTAATCGTTGAAGTTACATCTGCAATGATCAGCGGATGGGTCGACCTCTTTAATTGGTGTGCCTACAGATATCAGTTCCTGAGCCCACGGGAGAATCCTCCAGCAGCCCGTCCAAACCTGCTTATGATATATCACTCTGAAAAAGGTTTTCAAAATTATTGGAAACCTTGACAAGGTAATCATTGAGTTACATCTGCAATGATTAGCAGATGGATCGACCCCTTTAAATAATGTGCCTGGGCCCACCGGAGATATCTCCAGCCGTTTGGTGGGCCAGTCCAAACCTGATTGTGACATATCAGTATGATAAAGGTTTTCAAGATTATCAGAAACGTTTTCAAAGTAATCGTTGAAATTACATCTGTAAAAATAATATGTATATATGTATGTGTCTTCAGAATTTGGGTCTTTATTATCCTGATGAAGAGGCCATAGTGTCTCGAAAGCTTGCTTTGCTTACCATCTTTTCAGTTAGCCATTAAAAGGTATCAACCACTGAGGACTCTCAGATTCTAATATTTTTTTATCTACTGGCTAACACGGTGTAAACATTTTTTACCTAATCTGTAAAAATAAGCAGATGGGTCGAACCCTTCAATTGCTGTGCCTCTTGGTATCAGTGCCTGGGCCCACCAGAGAATCCTCCGGTCCACCGGTGGGCATGTCTGACCCTACTCTTGACATATCAGTGTGATTATGGTTCTCTAGGTATCAGTGCCTGGGCCCACTGGAGAATCCTCTGGTCCACCGGTGGGCCAGTCCGACCCTGCTCTTGACATATCAGTGTGACTATGGTTCTCTAGGTATCAGTGTCTGGGCCCACCGGAGAGTCCTCCAGTCCACCGGTGGGCCAGTCCGACCCTGCTCTTGACATATCAGTGTGACTATGGTTCTCTAGGTATCAGTGCCTGGGCCCACCAGAGAATCCTCCGGTCCACCGGTGGGCCAGTCTGACCCTGCTCTTGACATATCAGTGTGACTACGATTATCTAGGCATCAGTGCCTGGGCCCACCAGAGAATCCTCCGGTCCACCGGTGGGCCAGTCCGACCCTGCTCTTGACATATCAGTGTGACTATGGTTCTCTAGGCATCAGTGTCTGGGCCCACCGGAGAATCCTCTGGTCCACCGGTAGGCCAGTCCGACCTTGCTCTTGACATATCAGTGTGACTATGGTACTCTAGGTATCAGTGCCTGGGCCCACCGGAGAATCCTCCAGTCCACCGGTGGGCCAGTCCGACCCTGCTCTTGACATATCAGTGTGACTACGGTTCTCTAGGTATCAGTGCCTGGGCCCACCGGAGAATCCTCCAGTCCACCGGTGGGCAAGTCCGACCCTGCTCTTGACATATCAGAGTGACTATGGTTCTCTAGGTATCAGTGCCTGGGCCCACCGGAGAATCCTCCAGTCCACCGGTGGGCTAGTCCGACCATGCTCTTGACATATCAGTGTGACTATGGTTCTCTAGGTATCAGTGCCTGGGCCCACCGGAGAATCCTCCTGTCCACCGGTGGGCCAGTCCGACCCTGCTCTTGACATATCAGTGTGACTATGGTTCTCTAGGTATCAGTGCCTGGGCCCACCAGAGAATCCTCCGGTCCACCGGTGGGCATGTCTGACCCTACTCTTGACATATCAGTGTGATTATGGTTCTGTAGGTATCAGTGCCTGGGCCCACTGGAGAATCCTCTGGTCCACCGGTGGGCTAGTCCGACCATGCTCTTGACATATCAGTGTGACTATGGTTCTCTAGGTATCAGTGTCTGGGCCCACCGGAGAGTCCTCCAGTCCACCGGTGGGCCAGTCCGACCCTGCTCTTGACATATCAGTGTGACTATGGTTCTCTAGGTATCAGTGCCTGGGCCCACCAGAGAATCCTCCGGTCCACCGGTGGGCCAGTCTGACCCTGCTCTTGACATATCAGTGTGACTACGATTATCTAGGCATCAGTGCCTGGGCCCACCAGAGAATCCTCCGGTCCACCGGTGGGCCAGTCCGACCCTGCTCTTGACATATCAGTGTGTCTATGGTTCTCTAGGCATCAGTGTCTGGGCCCACCGGAGAATCCTCTGGTCCACCGGTGGGCTAGTCCGACTCTGCTCTTGACATATCAGTGTGACTATGGTTCTCTAGGTATCAGTGCCTGGGCCCACCAGAGAATCCTCCGGTCCACCGGTGGGTCAGTCCAACGCTGCTCTTGACATATCAGTGGGACTATGGTTCTCTAGGTATCAGTGCCTGGGCCCACCGGAGAATCCTCCAGTCCACCGGTGGGCTAGTCCGACCCTGCTCTTGACATATCAGTGTGACTATGGTTCTCTAGGTATCAGTGTCTGGGCCCACCGGAGAGTCCTCCAGTCCACCGGTGGGCCAGTCCGACCCTGCTCTTGACATATCAGTGTGACTATGGTTCTCTAGGTATCAGTGCCTGGGCCCACCAGAGAATCCTCCGGTCCACCGGTGGGCCAGTCTGACCCTGCTCTTGACATATCAGTGTGACTACGATTATCTAGGCATCAGTGCCTGGGCCCACCAGAGAATCCTCCGGTCCACCGGTGGGCCAGTCCGACCCTGCTCTTGACATATCAGTGTGACTATGGTTCTCTAGGCATCAGTGTCTGGGCCCACCGGAGAATCCTCTGGTCCACCGGTAGGCCAGTCCGACCTTGCTCTTGACATATCAGTGTGACTATTGTACTCTAGGTATCAGTGCCTGGGCCCACCGGAGAATCCTCCAGTCCACCGGTGGGCCAGTCCGACCCTGCTCTTGACATATCAGTGTGACTACGGTTCTCTAGGTATCAGTGCCTGGGCCCACCGGAGAATCCTCCAGTCCACCGGTGGGCAAGTCCGACCCTGCTCTTGACATATCAGAGTGACTATGGTTCTCTAGGTATCAGTGCCTGGGCCCACTGGAGAATCCTCCAGTCCACCGGTGGGCTAGTCCGACCATGCTCTTGACATATCAGTGTGACTATGGTTCTCTAGGTATCAGTGCCTGGGCCCACCGGAGAATCCTCCTGTCCACCGGTGGGCCAGTCCGACCCTGCTCTTGACATATCAGTGTGACTATGGTTCTCTAGGTATCAGTGCCTGGGCCCACCAGAGAATCCTCCGGTCCACCGGTGGGCATGTCTGACCCTACTCTTGACATATCAGTGTGATTATGGTTCTCTAGGTATCAGTGCCTGGGCCCACTGGAGAATCCTCTGGTCCACCGGTGGGCTAGTCCAACCATGCTCTTGACATATCAGTGTGACTATGGTTCTCTAGGTATCAGTGTCTGGGCCCACCGGAGAGTCCTCCAGTCCACCGGTGGGCCAGTCCGACCCTGCTCTTGACATATCAGTGTGACTATGGTTCTCTAGGTATCAGTGCCTGGGCCCACCAGAGAATCCTCCGGTCCACCGGTGGGCCAGTCTGACCCTGCTCTTGACATATCAGTGTGACTATGATTATCTAGGCATCAGTGCCTGGGCCCACCAGAGAATCCTCCGGTCCACCGGTGGGCCAGTCCGACCCTGCTCTTGACATATCAGTGTGTATATGGTTCTCTAGGCATCAGTGTCTGGGCCCACCGGAGAATCCTCTGGTCCACCGGTGGGCTAGTCCGACCCTGCTCTTGACATATCAGTGTGACTATGGTTCTCTAGGTATCAGTGCCTGGGCCCACCGGAGAATCCTCCTGTCCACCGGTGGGCCAGTCCGACCCTGCTCTTGACATATCAGTGTGACTACGGTTCTCTAGGTATCAGTGCCTGGGCCCACCGGAGAATCCTCCGGTCCACCGGTGGGCCAGTCCAGCCCTGCTCTTGACATATCAGTGTGACTACGGTTCTCTAGGTATCAGTGCCTGGGCCCACCTGAGAATCCTCCTGTCCACCGGTGGGCCAGTCCGACCCTGCTCTTGACATATCAGTGTGACTACGGTTCTCTAGGCATCAGTGCCTGGGCCCACAGGAGAATCCTCTGGTCCACCGGTAGGCCAGTCCGACCTTGCTCTTGGCATATCAGTGTGACTATGGTTCTCTAGGTATCAGTGCCTGGGCCCACCGGAGAATCCTCCAGTCCACCGGTGGGCCAGTCCAGCCCTGCTCTTGACATATCAGTGTGACTACGGTTCTCTAGGTATCAGTGCCTGGGCCCACCTGAGAATCCTCCTGTCCACCGGTGGGCCAGTCCAGCCCTGCTCTTGACATATCAGTGTGACTATGGTTCTCTAGGTATCAGTGCCTGGGCCCACCAGAGAATCCTCCAGTCCACCGGTGGGCCAGTCCGACCCTGCTCTTGACATATCAGTGTGACTACGGTTCTCTAGGTATCAGTGCCTGGGCCCACCGGAGAATCCTCCGGTCCACCGGTGGGCCAGTCCAACCCTGCTCTTGGCATATCAGTGTGACTATGGTTCTCTAGGTATCAGTGCCTGGGCCCACAGGAGAATCCTCTGGTCCACCGGTGGGCCATCCAACCCTGCTCTTGACATATCAGTGTGACTATGGTTCTCTAGGAATCAGTGCCTGGGCCCACCGGAGAATCCTCCAGTCCACCGGTGGGCCAGTCCGACCCTGCTCTTGACATATCAGTGCGACTAAGGTTTTCAAAACCTTTGCAAGGTAATCGTTGAAGTTACAACAATCCTCAGATGACTCTACCCCTTTAATTGTATAACAATGCAGAATAATTGCTGTCTTGACTAATTGGTTATTTTATTGCTATTTTACTGTTGCGTCTTGCACATTATGACAACATTATACACTATGTAAAGAAACAAAATAATCATTTTGATGATCCGAAGAACGAAAAGGTCAAAGTAAACTGAAACATTCCGTCCCTTCAGGTCCATGGTCTTCGAGGATGATAAGAGGCGAAGAAAGCATTGTGTTATTATTATTATTTTTTTTATTTTTTTCATTACCTCTGGTATAATGAAAGGCCACACAGTGAAACGAGGCAATAATTAGCCCGGCTGATGTGTTCTCTTAGAAATGTCAGTAAAAATCCCGTTGTCGAAATTAGCCTGAGTTTTCAATTTAAGACCATGAATTATTGATTGTATATGGAAAATGACCACTGAATAATTTGGATAAGAGGAATCAGTGAGACGAAATTATACCTGTTAGCAATGTTTACATTTAAAATCCATTATATCATTAATTATAGCCCCATAATGAGACGGTTGCAGGTGCTTTATGCCTGTGTTATGTATTAGGGCCGGTAGAGCTGTTGGTTTTAATAATACGGAGAATGCATTGCTTATTATTTTCTGTTTAAATTAGCGTGAGCGGAGGAACGTTAAGGTGAAGGAGAGAACGAGCGGATGAAAAATAGACACGGGGAACAATTACTTTCTCTTTAAACGCAATTACAAGTCTGTTTGGTGCCGTCAAGTAAGGTTAGGGCTTTCCATCACGGGCCGCGCAGAAGGGGCGATTTATGGCAAGATCGCCGAGCTTGAAACATTTTTGCTAAGTGCACTTTGGTGTTTGGACTGAAATTTAAGGCGCTGAGGATTAAAAGGATTACAATATAATCTTAAATAATCCTAACTGTCATTTACACAGAAATGGTGGTAATAACGAAATAAAACCGCTTTAAGGCCTGGAGCACGGGTGATGAGGTTGTTGTTGCCCTGTGATTACCTCTTCAGAGAGTATGGAGATATCAGATGGCAAAGAGGAGTATGTTGGGCACAGCAGAGCAATGTTTGGTCATTTGGATGTAAGGGGCTATGCCTATTGCAGATATAGCTACTATAGGCTCTATGGATCAAGTGACAAACTGTATACTGCAGGATGAGATAACTGAGAAACCATCAGTGAGCTGTTCTGGCCTAGAGTTTTCCAGAAACAATGTTGCAAGTACTGTATGACAACTCAGCATCTGGCCACTTGTGTGAGGGTGAACTATTCTTAATTATGCCAGATGTCTACTCCTATGCTCTGCAAGTCAAGGGACATGAGCCTTTGTTTCATGTGAGACAGCCCCTTTTTTATCTGTTAATTTGAAGAATGCCTGCTGATTACAGATTGCATCAGACGTCTGCAGTATACTATTCTGCATTATCCAGAGGAAAATTATGTGATCAGATGAAAATAGTGATCAATAAGGGAACAGCCATCTCCCACCAATTCTGTGGGGCACAATGCCCTGAAATGGGAGCTGAGGGATTTTACAAAGGGGCCTGGATAGATCATTCACAATAGGTGACGTCAAAGCTCAACTCTTCTCCCTGTACAATGACTGATAACACCTCTATATACAGTAGATCACACAGGATCCACCATTCACAATAGGTGATATCACAGCTCACCTCCTCCTGTACAATGACTGATAACACCTCTATATACAGTAGATAACACAGGATCCACCATTCACAATAGGTGATATCACAGCTCACCTCCTCCTCCTGTACAATGACTGATAACACCTCTATATACAGTAGATAACACAGGATCCACCATTCACAATAGGTGATATCACAGCTCACCTCCTCCTGTACAATGACGGATAACACCTCTATATACAGTAGATAACACAGGATCCACCATTCACAATAGGTGACATTACAGCTCACCTTCTCCTCCTGTACAATGACTGATAACACCTCTATATACAGTAGATAACACAGGGTCCACCATTCACAATAGGTGATATCACAGCTCACCTCCTCCTCCTGTACAATGACTGATAACACCTCTATATACAGTAGATAACACAGGATCCACCATTCACAATAGGTGATATCACAGCTCACCTCCTCCTGTACAATGACTGATAACACCTCTATATACAGTAGATAACACAGGATCCACCATTCACAATAGGTGATATCACAGCTCACCTCCTCCTCCTGTACAATGACTGATAACACCTCTATATACAGTAGATAACACAGGATCCACTATTCACAATAGGTGATGTCACAGCTCACCTCCTCTCCTGTACAATGACTGATAACACCTCTATATACAGTAGATAACACAGGATCCACCATTCACAATAGGTGATATCGCAGCTGACCTCCTCCTCCTGTACAATGACTGATAACACCTCTATATACAGTAGATAACACAGGATCCACCATTCACAATAGGTGATATCACAGCTCACCTCCTCCTGTACAATGACTGATAACACCTCTATATACAGTAGATAACACAGGATCCACCATTCACAATAGGTGATATCACAGCTCACCCTCCTCCTGTACAATGACTGATAACACCTCTATATACAGTAGATAACACAGGATCCACCATTCACAATAGGTGATATCACAGCTCACCTCCTCCTGTACAATGACGGATAACACCTCTATATACAGTAGATAACACAGGATCCACCATTCACAATAGGTGACATTACAGCTCACCTTCTCCTCCTGTACAATGACTGATAACACCTCTATATACAGTAGATAACACAGGGTCCACCATTCACAATAGGTGATATCACAGCTCACCTCCTCCTCCTGTACAATGACTGATAACACCTCTATATACAGTAGATAACACAGGATCCACCATTCACAATAGGTGATATCACAGCTCACCTCCTCCTGTACAATGACTGATAACACCTCTATATACAGTAGATAACACAGGATCCACCATTCACAATAGGTGATATCACAGCTCACCTCCTCCTCCTGTACAATGACTGATAACACCTCTATATACAGTAGATAACACAGGATCCACTATTCACAATAGGTGATGTCACAGCTCACCTCCTCCTCCTGTACAATGACTGATAACACCTCTATATACAGTAGATAACACAGGATCCACCATTCACAATAGGTGATATCGCAGCTGACCTCCTCCTCCTGTACAATGACTGATAACACCTCTATATACAGTAGATAACACAGGATCCACCATTCACAATAGGTGATATCACAGCTCACCTCCTCCTGTACAATGACTGATAACACCTCTATATACAGTAGATAACACAGGATCCACCATTCACAATAGGCTACGTCACAGCTCACCTCCTCCTCCTGTACAATGACGGATAACACCTCTATATACAGTAGATAACACAGGATCCACCATTCACAATAGGTGACATTACAGCTCACCTTCTCCTCCTGTACAATGACTGATAACACCTCTATATACAGTAGATAACACAGGGTCCACCATTCACAATAGGTGATATCACAGCTCACCTCCTCTTCCTGTACAATGACTGATAACACCTCTATATACAGTAGATAACACAGGATCCACCATTCACAATAGGTGATATCACAGCTCACCTCCTCTCCTGTACAATGACTGATAACACCTCTATATACAGTAGATAACACAGGATCCACCACTCACAATAGATGATATCACAGCTCACCTCCTCCTCCTGTACAATGACTGATAACACCTCTATATACAGTAGATAACACAGGATCCACCATTCACAATAGGTGATATCACAGCTCACCTCCTCCTCCTGTACAATGACTGATAACACCTCTATATACAGTAGATAACACAGGATCCACCACTCACAATAGATGATATCACAGCTCACCTACTCCTCCTGTACAATGACTGATAACACCTCTATATACAGTAGATAACACAGGATCCACCATTCACAATATGTGATATCACAGCTCACCTCCTCTTCCTGTACAATGACTGATAACACCTCTGTATACAGTAGATAACACAGGATCCACCAATCACAATAGATGATATCACAGCTCACCTCCTCCTGTACAATGACTGATAACACCTCTATATACAGTAGATAACACAGGATCCACCATTCACACTAGGTGATATTACAGCTCACCTCCTCCTCCTTTACAATGACTGATAACACCTCTATATACAGTAGATAACACAGGATCCACCATTCACAATAGGTGATATCACAGCTCACCTCCTCCTGTACAATGACTGATAACACCTCTATATACAGTAGATAACACAGGATCCACCATTCACAATAGGTGACATTACAGCTCACCTCCTCCTCCTGTACAATGACTGATAACACCTCTATATACAGTAGATAACACAGGGTCCACCATTCACAATAGGTGATATCACAGCTCACCTCCTCCTCCTGTACAATGACTGATAACACCTCTATATACAGTAGATAACACAGGATCCACATTCACAATAGGTGATATCACAGCTCACCTCCTCCTCCTGTACAATGACTGATAACACCTCTATATACAGTAGATAACACAGGATCCACCACTCACAATAGATGATATCACAGCTCACCTCCTCCTCCTGTACAATGACTGATAACACCTCTATATACAGTAGATAACACAGGATCCACCATTCACAATAGGTGATATCACAGCTCACCTCCTCTTCCTGTGCAATGACTGATAACACCTCTGTATACAGTAGATAACACAGGATCCACCATTCACAATAGATGATATCACAGCTCACCTCCTCCTGTATAATGACTGATAACACCTCTATATACAGTAGATAACACAGGATCCACCATTCACAATAGGTGATATCACAGCTCACCTCCTCCTGTACAATGACTGATAACACCTCTATATACAGTAGATAACACAGGATCCACCATTCACAATAGGTGATATCACAGCTCACCTCTTACTCTTCTCTGTAGTTGTCATAGAGCATGCCCACATCACTTTTGCAAGTGATTTATTTCCACTCTACAGGTTCTTATGGTCAATGTAAATACTAGCCTATTAACATTAACTCAAGTAAAATGCTCAGAATTGAGAATTTAAAAAGTACAATCAGAAACTAAAAGGAGAGTCCCTTTACAGAAATGGTTCCTGTACTGTTGTTGGATAGGGTTCCCCATCTCTTCTCTGCAGTGGTCATAGAGTTTGCCCACATCACTTTTGCCAGAGATTCATTTCTTATGGTCAATGCAAATATGGTTAACAGTAACTTTAGTAAAATGTAGAGAAATGAGAATTAAAAAAGTACTATTAGAAAATAAAACTAGAGTAATGGAAGAGGTTGCTATGTACTGTTGTTGGATGGGGTTCCCCATCTGTGTTTCCACTGATGTCTTCCATGAGTAGCGCAGCAGAGAATATCTGTGGATTATCTCAGTGGGAAATATTAAATAAGAACTGACTGATCTTCCTTAATATGCTCAACATGCAATCAAGTGTAGCCAAAGACCAATGAAGAAATCCTCCATGTCCTTCCATAATACGAGCATTGAAGCATCTGTGACCCGATTAGCATAAAATAACCTAGATGCTCAATCTTTCATGCATCCTAAACCTTACAAAGCCGCGGCCGCTGCACATCAACTTCCTTACAGTGTATATATTTTTTTCTTTTTTTATTATTATTTGCCTACTTGGTCTTGTCTCAGCTGTTTGCCTTTCTGAATTCAATATGTTTGACAGGTCACCAGGGAAGATCCCTGCATTGTATCTGACCTTATTGTACATTTGGCCCCCCGGTAAGAAAGTGCTCAAGGTCCTCCAAGAGCAATCTTGGCATAATGAACTTGTACCTTGAAGGGAGATATTTGTTGTTTCAGTGTCGGATAAATGTAACACATCATATTAATTGACATAAAACAATGTTTTTCGTTTGTTTCGTCTTTTTTTTCCCCCTAAGTTTGCTTTATTTTATTTATTATTTCTAGAACATGTTTGTTGACTAATCAGAATAATTATAGCTAAGATCATGCGATGTGTCATGTGCTACTGAATTTCGGAATTTAGACTTGGTTTCCTAAAAGCGTCACTCATCCAATTTTGTAGCTAAAGTGAAGTCAATAAAAATCTATTTAATTATGTTAATTATGGCTAAAAGGTTTTCTGGGTTACCGCAATTTAGGGGGTTATATTGTTTTAGCCCATCATTAACCAAAGTCGTTCTAAACTTTTTTAAAAAGTTTCTTGGAACAGATCCACTCTAGAGACCTGTTGGAATATGTTGAGTGCAACAACCCCATTCCTGTCTACTAATGTTTAGTTGTTGGATTTGCATGCTGTTAATAAAGTTAGAACAACAAAAAAAAAACACCAGAATGTCACACGAAGAGCATGTGACTGCATCCGATTCCTGTGTCTGTGAAAGGAACACCGGCAGATGCTGCACAGAGACACCCAGAAATGATTTATTGCTGATCTCCAAAGATTATTATTTTGTTCCTGATTGTTGCTGAATAAACCAACTGTTGTTGTTACACGCTTGGAGAGTATCATGAATAATCTGCTGCCGACAAGACTAGCAAAATTGAACAATAAAGTTCAGGGTGTGTACCAGACACCTGGCGTCTGTCATGTCGCCGTTGGATTCGGTGGCTGGTATTCCTGTCTGGCCACTGGGAGGCGCCGGATTTTTTATGCTGATGGTGAAGATAATAGGAGGGCCATGTCCTCATATGGACCTGCTCCTTCGACGTCTGTCTCTGTCGCTAGGCGCCGCTGTGTTTCTCCTGTGGGTGATATTGGTTGCAGAAGAGAAGGTCCTGCAGAGGTGTCTGACAGGCACCTGTTGTGCATCACCATCTAGCCTGGTTTTAGGGGCAGTCCAGATGAGATCATCAGGCTGTGAGCTCCAGCCTATGGGAGGTAACCACGCTCTTCAAATATCTGGAGACTGTCTTGCAGGCCGCCATATATAGTCTTGGTTTGCTCAGCCTTCTAGTGTGTGTTTGGTTTTGACTCTGACCTTTGCCTGGATTTTTGACCCTGCTTCGGCCTGACGATTTTGTACCTTAGCTGCCCTCCCGGTTTGACTCGGACTTCTGACTACGTATTTGGATTCTGTTTTTTATTCCCTTCCTGGTGACCTCCTTGCTCCGGTCCGCTGCTCATCTTAGACAGCTACCACCTGGGCTCCGCTTTAATCCCAGATTCCTGTATAGGGGTAAAGAGTTTAGGGTTTCTCAGGGTGCTGCCTTGCCAGCAGCTCAGCCTTACAGCAGGTGGTCGTCACAGCGCCCAATGCTCGGAACTAAAAACATACTTTAAAAAAAAGTCTGTGTCAAGTTCGGAGTTCGGGTGCAGTGTGTATGATAATACAATTTGTTGAAAGGCTTTTAACAAGCTTTACAGCATGCAGAAGATGTCTGAATGCAGCTGTGAACGATACATTTAAAAAGAAAAATAATGACATGGTGTCTTTCTCCTATGTTGATAACCAGCACAGGTAAAGCAGACAGCTGTGGGCTGCAAACTCAGCTGTCTGCTTTACCTTAACCTTAGTGGTTATCAAAAATAAAGGGGATCTCACGCTGTTTTCTTTTAAAAAATTTAAATAATCTAAAAAACAGTGGAGTGCCTTACTTTTAAAAAAACGGCCAAGGTAAAGAAGACAGCTGTGGGCTGATATTATTATGTAGGGAAGGCCCATGATTATTCAGCCCTTCCCAACCTAAATACACCAAAGTTTGGATCCCCATTGATTTATATAGGGTGAGTGCCAAGTTTAGGTCGAGCCCGGATACTGAACCGAACTTAACTAAAGGCTGGGCTAACCCAAACATCCTTGGGTCTGTTCATCATAAATTCACTCCAAAAGCCACACTGAATTTTTCAACAAGTAGAGCAGAATAAGTATTTTAACCAGTTTTTGGAGCCACAACTTGGGGGAAACCTTCTACAAATTCCTCAAAAACTGGCAGTTCCTGCTCAGTAGATATGTGCACGCAATGTCTTTTTAAGGGGGTTTCCAAGCAGAAGCCACATAAAATTTAATTGATCTTCAAAGAATGAACATTTGAGGGTCTATGAAAAAATAACTTGCTGTGCACAGGATCGGTGTCATGTGTAGTCTGCTCTGCTGTAGTTATTATGTGTTTATTTCTGTTGGTATCTTAAGGGTTAATATCAGTAGCTGAAGCAGTATTAGCCGTTCATGGTATTAGCTGGATGTGGCTCTCCAGGTGAACTGATGCTGTGTGTCAGGTGGCACGGTTGTCCACTCCCACAGCCTTTAAATAATCATATTACCCATCAGCTGGTGTCGCTGAAAGAGTCCATTCACTCTTTGACCTGTGATCTATATGATGCTGTGTGCAGTTTCTGCTGGAGTTTTCAGGAGCTGTCTTTTCCATGGAGTTGCTGTTCCTTTCCCAATCCCTGGGTAGAGTTGCTGTGACTATTCTGGTCTCTGGGTGAAGGTGAGGGGGTTATAGCTTAGGACTGGTCAGTAGCAGGGCAAGGGTGGCAGCCCAGATATCATCACCTTTGGAGATACTTCTGGGAACAGGGTTAGCTATGGACCCCCAGTCTAAGGGTCAGACTAGTTCGCCTGATTACCTTCAGCCCATCACTGCCATCCTGCTTCCGTACCCCTTTGTTCTTTATAGCCACCCATGACAATTGGTCTTTTGCTACTTCTTTTAACTGCTTTATGATTCGGCAACCCTGATGCAGGTAAAATAAGTATCCCGCTCATTCTTCAGTCACTGCCTGCTGCCAAATAATTAGGGGCTTCCCAGACTAATAATACCAGCCCCCAGCTGTCTGCTTTACCTTGGCTGGTTATTAAAAATACGGGTGACCACACGTCATTTTTTTTTTCTTTTTTTAAATTATTAACTATCCACACTGCATTGCAAGGTAATTGTCACTATGACCCTCATTTTGCTTCCTTTTGCAGCCCCCTAGCCCTTTCTATGAGTATTGTACAGTCATTTTACAGCACCAAAATTTGGGTCCCGATTGACTTATGTATAGGGTTCGAAGGCCAATTTGGGTCAAGTCCAGATACTGAACTGAACTTAACTATAGTTTGGGTGAACCCAATCATCCACAGGACTGTTCATCATAAATCCACTCCACGTGTACATTACCGGTTTCTGCTCTCAAAACCCGACAAAAAAACTGAAATGTGCACAAACAAATTTAGCTTAAATGCATTTTAAGTCTTATTCAACGGAAAAATGAAGTACGTGTAACTCCTTTAAAGCAGCGTCCTCCTGAAATCCACGTCATATTCGAAACATCAAGTTAAAAAGGCTGTAAATGACGGTTTACGGAAATAATGTTTCAAGAAATTCTTCAAAAAATATCTTAGAAAAATAAAACCTTCCTCATAAAGAATTGTTTTCTGGAATGTTTTACAAATAACTCATTTTTGGACACCACCTGAATATAATCTTAGGAAATGTGATGCAGATGTCATTCAGGATCGCGTATGAGGGAAAGGAGATTTGTGACCGCGCTCCCGCTCGTGTATGAGGGAAAGGAGATTTGTGACCATGCTCCCACTCGTGTATGAGGGAAAAGAAATTTGTGACTGTGCTCCCACTCGTGTATGAGAGAAGGGAGTTTTGTGACCGCGCTCTCATTTGTGTACCCGATATAGCCAGTGTGGTAGAGTGGCGCTGTTTCCTGAAAAATCTCCAACAACCTTGGATTGTTAAAATTAGCATATGACAAAGAATAGCAATGGGAAAAAATGTTTATTGCCTGAAGGATGTCCAGTCATAGGGAAAGGTGATGATAATCCAGATTACACAGGTGATTCTCCATGATTTGTGATCTTCAGATTATATATTGTGTGTAAAGTCTTCATAACCTCCTGAAATCTTCTGTATTCCAAGGGATTATTCATTCATCTTTTGGATTGTAAATCAGATGGTATAAATGAAGCTTTAAGGAAAAGTATACAGCGTTCTCCATGAATCGTCAGCCATTACTGCTCGCACTCTCACCCGCTGAACACGCGGCAGTAATTGATGACACTTTACTTATTGCGCCACTATGGTGTGATATATCATAGAGAGGATTGGTGTCCTCCCTCCCCAGTGATGGTAGAAAGAAGCAAGAGATCTCCTGGCCTTCATTCAGGATTTTATTAAACTTATTACATTAAAAATAAATATCTTATATCCCCAATAAATGGACTGTAATGGAGGCATCTGACTCACCGTTGCTGGGATGCTCACGTCTCAGGCGATGCAGCACTTGTCACGGTTCCGAGCCTGAGGCTGTGGGGCCCGGTGGTCAGATCAAAAGGGGATGAACGGATAGGGATGATTCTTATTGTCGTGACGCCACCTGTGGGATTCCAGTGAATGCACCGGCGCTGCTTGGGCCTCCGGGGGATGTGCGGCAGCTTGATGGGATGCTCCCCACAGGATGAGCAGGGGTCCCCGGGGCCAGGAGCTGTCCTGGATGGAATACGGCAGCTCAGGTAGTTTTGAATGTGTAGAGTTAATAACAGTTCAAAGAAAAGCTCAAACACCAGATTCCTCTGTAATGGGTCTTTACTGTAACCGGTGAGATGGTACAAGGTATACAGTCAACAGGTAACGGACCGGGTGGTCCCAGCAATGACTGGTGTTTGATCAGAGCTCCGCAGTGTTCCTCCTTTTCCTAACTTTACTGTGTTGGTTGCCGATGTTGCCTTAGCGTACCAGGTCAGGGTACTTGGGAGACTTCTGAGTGGTGCCTAGTCACGTTCTGACTGAGGGTCCTGTGTCCCAGTGGTGAGTCCCTGCTGGCAAGACAACTAAGTTGCGGCGGTGGTGAGGTGTTTCTTAACAAGCAGTTCCTTCACCCTGGTTTGCTGAGCGGCGGTGGACGTCTGCTCGCCTCGGAACCAGTAGTCCGGTAGTTTTTGAGCCCGTTCGGTAGTTGCCCGGTTTCCGGTCTGGGTCACCGCTCAATGGTGTCAGCCGGTAAGTGGTTTCCAGGGCTGCACGGAACTGTGCAGTGCCCCGCTTCTCCTACGTTTCTCTCTTCCAGAAGACTACTCCCCTCTTAAGTTACCCACACACACTACAACTACACTCCTCCCACTAGGACCTGATTGGCCCTCTATTCTAAGTGGTGCATGTGGTGTTGGAGCTCTGAGGTTAACCATGCCATTACTGGGGCAGAGAATATTGCATCTTCAGTACAGGATGCAATACCCTCCTGTGACGCACTTGTTGCGGGGCGCCACACATCTATATACAGATGCATCTCAATAAATTAGAATATCATCAAAAGTTCATTTATTTCAGTAATTCAATACATAAAGTGACATTATTATTATATAGAGAGATTACACACAGAGGGATCTACTTCCTGTGTTTATTTATGTTAATATTGATGATTATGGCTTACAGCCAATGAAAACCCAAAGGTCATTATCTGAGAAAATTAAAGTAGGGAGGATGAAGAGTCTGAGAGATAAAATATGACCTAAATAGGTATCAGAGGCTTCACCTTGTGTGGTTGTGAGAGTCACTATTTATAGCAGTCTCTTTATTATAACAGACAGGATTTTATTTAAGGCTAGGGTCACACTTAAAAATATAATTGTGTTCACCGCATTCAGATCCGGATGCGATGAATGCAATTGGCTTCAGACAAGCCGCAATCCAGGAACCGGATTGCTCTGGATGTGTAATCCAGAGCAATCCGGTTACCGGATAGTTTGCTCATCCCTGCTACCGCAAACTGTTGTCAGTGTTGTAAAAGGTTTAATTTATTATTAAATGTGTCTATACTGTCTCTAGAGACCTATCACCCATTCAGGAGGGCATATAATGATTTAATCTCTTATGTACAGCAGCCGGCTCCTGTCAGCTGCTGTACATTTTTATGAATAAAGGCGCCGGCTCCTCTGAGTGCAGCGCTCATACTATACCTATTGTAGGTATAGTATGTGCGCTGTCTGAAGTCTAGCAGGCTTATACAGTAGATCTATGGGCAGCGCTCCCCATAGATCTTACTGTATAAGCCTTCAGGACATCGGACAGTGCACATACTATACCTACAATAGGTATAGTATGAGCGCTGCATTCATAAAAATGTACAGCAGCTGACAGGAGCCGGCTGCTGTACATAAGAGATTAAATATGTGGTAACCGCATTGCTCAGGATTACACATCCATTGCGGTTGCCAGAACCGCTCCGAAAACTGCAGCCTGCATGATTTTTCACGCAGGATGCAGAGCCGGAGCCGGTAACCGGATTGCATGTGAAGCAATCCGGTTTTTATAATAGGCTCCTAGGAGGAGCGTTTCCTGAGCCGGTTTTGAGCTTTTTTTTTTAAAATGTGACCCTAGCCTACAAGCAACACTTCTATACACAGGATCCACCATTCACAATAAGTAATATCACAGCTCACCTCCTTCTGTACAATGACTGATAACACCTCTATATACAGTAGATAACACAGGATCCACCATTCACTATAGGTGATATCACAGCTCACCTCCTCCCCCTGTACAATGACTGATAACACCTCTATATACAGTAGATAACACAGGATCCACCATTCACAATAGGTGATGTCACAGCTCACCTCCTCCTCCTGTACAATGACTGATAACACCTCTATATACAGGAGATAACACAGTATCCACCATTCACAATAGGTGATGTCACAGCTCACCTCCTCCTCCTCCTGTACAATGACTGATAACACTTCTATATACAGTAGATCACACAGGATTCACCATTCACAATAGGTGATATCACAGATCACCTCCTCCTCCTGTACAATGACTGATAACACCTCTATATACAGTAGATAACACAGGATCCACCATTCACAATAGGTGATATCACAGCTCACCTCCTCCTCCTGTATATTGACTGATAACACCTCTATATACAGTAGATAACACAGGATCCACCATTCACAATAGGTGATATCACAGATCACCTCCTCCTGTACAATGACTGATAACACCTCTATATAAGTAGATAACACAGGATCCACCATTCACAATAGGTGATATCACAGCTCTTCTCCTCCTCCTGTACAATGACTGATAACACCTCTATATACAGTAGATAACACCGGATCCACCATTCACAATAGATGATATCACAGCTCACCTCCTCCTGTACAATGACTGATAACACCTCTATATACAGTAGATATCACAGGATCCACCATTCATAATAGGTGATCTCACAGCTCACTTCCTCCTGTACAATGACTGATAACACCTCTATATAAGTAGATAACACAGGATCCACCATTCACAATAGGTGATGTCACAGCTCACCTCCTCCTCCTGTACAATGACTGATAACGCCTCTATATACAGTAGATAACACAGGATCCACCATTCACAATAGATGGTGTCACAGCTCACCTCCTCCTGTACAATGACTGATAACACCTCTATATACAGTAGATAAAACAGGATCCACCATTCACAATAGATGATATCACAGCTCACCTCCTCCTGTACAATGACTGATAACACCTCTATATACAGTAGATAACACAGGATCCACCATTCACAATAGGTGATAACACAGCTCACCTCCTCCTCCTGTACAATGACTGATAACACCTCTATATACAGTAGATAACACAGGATCCACCATTCACAATAGGTGATGTCACAGCTCACCTCCTCCTCCTGTACAATGACTGATAACACCTCTATATACAGTAGATAACACAGGATCCACCATTCACAATAGGTGATGTCACAGCTCACCTCCTCCTCCTGTACAATGACTGATAACACCTCTATATACAGTAGATAACACAGGATCCACCATTCACAATAGGTGATATCACAGCTCACCTCCTCCTGTACAATGACTGATAACACCTCTATATACAGTAGATAACACAGGATCCACCATTCACAATAGGTGATGTCACAGCTCACCTCCTCCTCCTGTATGTAGAGACAGAGCACAGAATCAGTTTACAAAGACACACTTTGACCTTGCAGGATGTTCTCATACATGATTTATATGTGATTCTTCATAAACTGTAAAATAAAACAAACTTTCCTCGTCCGCTGTGACCTATAAAGCAGGGATGGGTGCATCCTGCCCCCGCACACGTGCCGCCTTTTGTAAAATTATACGAATCATTTAGCTTTTGACAGTGACAGCGGAGCTCTCGGAAACCGCAGATGTTGTTTGTCCATCTGAAATAAAAATATTTATTTGGAGCCACAGGCAAATTCTGTGTTTCAGAAAATAGAGCACAACTGCAGCTAATGCTCAATGTGCATAAGAGGCGATCACGTCAGGGATGGCAGCCGGGAGACGAGCGCAGCCAAATAAATATCAGAGACTGTCACTATAGAATACAGGGGAGACGGCAGAATACACCGGACGGCAGCCGCGTCCTTCTCGCTTCCACCTATTATTTGATGCTGTTTCAGGTTATTCCGTGCTCTGCCTTTGCATTCCGCTTATTATCAGGTCTTCTCGCTGCTGCCATCTTGTGGATAAAGAGATAATGATTGAAACTTATTATTAAAAAAAAGTAGTTTTAGATTAAAGATCATTAAACTTATTTGTTCCATCTCGTTCAGGGATGCAACTACAACAGGTGCAGGGGTTGCAATCAGGAGCTTGGGGGGGCCGCAAAGGTCCCTTTGGCCTATAAAGAAAGACTAATACATTGAAAGTTTTGTAACAGTAGCTCAGTGGTTAGCACTGCTGCCTTGCACCACTGTGGACCTGAGTTCAATTCCCATCAAGGACAACATCTGCAAGGAGTTTGTATGTTCTCCCTGTGTTTGTGTGGGTTTCCTCCCACACTCCAAAGACATACTGATAGGATATTTAGATTGTGAGCCCTAATGGGGACAGTGTTGCAAATGTACGGAAAGTGCAATGGAATTAATTGCACTGTATAAATGAATAAATATTATCATTATTATATAACTAGCTGTGAGCCCGATGCAAATGCATCGGGATTCTAGAACGTGCATTAATTTGATTATAGTAGTTATAGCTACTTTTTGGGGGAGTCCAATACTTTTTTTGGGGGGTCCAATACTTTTTTGGGGGGGTCCAATACTTATTGGGGCGCGTTCAATGCTTTTTGGGGCGCGTTCAATACTTATTGGGGCGCTTTCAATGCTTTTTGGGACGCGTTCAATGCTTTTTGGGGCGTGTTCAATACTTTTTGGGGGGCGTTCAATACTTATTGGGGTGTGTGTTCAATACTTTTTGGGGCTCGTTCAATACTTTTTGGGGCGCGTTCAATACTTATTGGGGTGCGTTCAATACTTTTTGGGGCGCGTTCAATACTTATTGGGGTGTGTTCAATACTTATTGGGACGCGTTCAATACTTTTTGTGGCGCGTTCAATACTTTTTGGGGCGCGTTCAATACTTATTGGGGTGCGTTCAATACTTTTTGGGGCGCGTTCAATACTTATTGGGGTGTGTTCAATACTTATTGGGACGCGTTCAATACTTTTTGGGGCGCGTTCAATACTTATTGTGGCGCGTTCAATACTTATTGGGGTGTGTTCAATACTTTTTGGGGGGTGTTCAATACTTATTGGGGTGCGTTCAATACTTTTTGGGGCGCGTTCAATACTTATTGGGGTGTGTTCAATACTTATTGGGACGCGTTCAATACTTTTTGGGGCGCGTTCAATACTTATTGTGACGCGTTCAATACTTATTGGGGTGTGTTCAATACTTTTTGGGGGGTGTTCAATACTTATTGGGGCTGAGTGCTGGCCGAAAATAGAACCAGAGGCTCGGCCACAAAGTTAGCGATTTACCGCTCAGGCAGCGACTCGCAATGGCCGCGACCATTGCGAGTCGCTGCCTGAGCGGTAAATCGCTAACTTTGTAGCCGAGCCTCTGGTTCTATTTTCGGCCAGTGACTCGCAATGGCGGCTTCGCGGCCATTGCTCGCGCGTGGTGACGTCACAGTGTGACATAGCCACGGCGTTTTCGGGGTCCGACACGATTTTGCCTACGGCAATTATAGAGTAGATTTTTTTGTTGTTTTTTATTATTATGTTTTATTTTATTGTGTATTATTTATATTATTTATTTATTTATTTTTTTAGTATTTTTATTATTATTAAAGTTAAAAAACCGCACTTGCTGCACCTGCCGCAAGTCCCCCTATACTTTCTATGGGGATTACCGCAACCGCGCCGCAACCGTTACACTTGCGGCGCGGTTGCGGTAATCCCCATAGAAAGTATAGGGGTACTTGCGGCAGGTGCGGCGGCTGAGGTAGCAACTCGCAATGGCCTCGCGGCCATTGCTCGCGCTACCTCAGCGGTAAATCGCTAAGTTTGTGGCCGAGCCTCTGGTTCTATTTTCGGCCAGCGACTCGCTGAGTAAAACAGCTGAGTGTGAGTGCTGAAGATCCGATACATTCATGAGCCTAATGAGCGGCTGAACCTGTGGGGATGAGTGCTTTGCTGGGCTAAACCTGAATGGTGCACAGGGGGTTAATCACATGTCAGGTCTGTGTGTGAGTGAAGATGTGCTGATTGACTCACTGGGTTGCAGCTGGGAGTGAGTAGGCTGGATAGGAACCTGCCAGGTGTCTGAGTGAGGAGAGGACGATTCAGAAGTTCAGAGCACTGCCATGTGAAGAGGTGCTGGAAGTGATCCGTCCTCAGTGGGTAAGTGATGGGAGCTTACCAGCTGATGTGTGCATGGCAGCCAGTGTCCAAGGGCCAGGTGGTCACAGCTGACTTTGGGACATTGAGGGGGGGGGGCTGTGCGGCCATTGAGGGGGGAGGGGGGGGTCTGTGCGGCCATTGAGGGGGGGAGTCTGTGCGGCCATTGAGGGGGGGGTCTGTGCGGCCATTGAGGGGGGGGGTCTGTGCGGCCATTGAGGGGGGGGTCTGTGCGGCCATTGAGGGGGGGGGTCTGTGCGGCCATTGAGGGGGGGGGTCTGTGCGGCCATTGAGGGGGGGGGGGCTGTGCGGCCATTGAGGGGGATGGGGGGGGTCTGTGCGGCCATTGAGGGGGGGGGGTCTGTGCGGCCATTGAGGGGGGGGGTCTGTGCGGCCATTGAGGGGGGGTCTGTGCGGCCATTGAGGGGGGGGACTGTGCGGCCATTGAGGAGGGGGTCTGTGCGGCCATTGAGGGGGGGTCTGTGCGGCCATTGAGGGGGGGTCTGTGCGGCCATTGAGGGGGGGGGTCTGTGCGGCCATTGAGGGGGGGGGGGTTCTGTGCGGCCATTGAGGGGGGGGTCTGTGCGGCTATTGAGGGGGGGGGGGTCTGTGCGGCCATTGAGGGGGGGGGTCTGTGCGGCCATTGAGGGGGGGGTCTGTGCGGCCATTGAGGGGGGGGGTCTGTGCGGCCATTGAGGGGGGGGGTCTGTGCGGCCATTGAGGGGGGGGTCTGTGCGGCCATTGAGGGGGGGGTCTGTGCGGCCATTGAGGGGGGGGGGTCTGTGCGGCCATTGAGAGGGGGGGGGGTCTGTGCGGCCATTGAGGGGGGGGGGGTCTGTGCGGCCATTGGGGGGGGGGTCTGTGCTGCCATTGAGGGGGGGGGGTCTATGCGGCCATTGAGGGGGGGGGGTCTGTGCGGCCATTGGGGGGGGGTCTGTGCGGGTAGTAGTAGTAGTAGTAGTAGTAGTAGTAGTAGTAGTAGTAGTAGTAGTAGTAGTAGTAGTAGTATGATAGCGACTCGCAATGGCCTCGCGGCCATTGCTCGCACTACACAACGACTCGCATGGATCCCCATTCAAAGTATAAGGGGACTTGCGGCGGCTGACGTAGCGACTCGCAATGGCCTCGCGGCCATTGCTCGCGCTACCTCAGCGGTAAATCGCTAACTGTGTAGCCGGGCCTCTGGTTCTATTTTCGGCCAGCGACTCGCAATGGCCGCTTCGCGGCCATTGCTCGCGCGTGGTGACGTCACAGCGTGACATAGCCACGGCGTTTTCGGGGTCCGACACGAAAATGCCTACGGCAATTATAGAGTAGATTGGGGGCCATGAGCTTCAAGTTACGCCACTGAATGGACTTGACTTCTGCCGGATCCCTTTTTATAACATTGGAGCCTATGCAGAACGGATCCGGTAACTGATCGCTATTTATCTTCCGTTTGAAACTGATCCAATAAGAAAAAAACAAATCCTTTATAAATAAGAGAAAATCAGATAGATAAATAGTAATCAGTTACCGGATCCGCTCTCCATAGACTCCAATGTTACAAAAACGGATCCTGCAGAAATCAATGTTTTCAAAACAGACAGAAAAGTCGTGTTTGCAGAATGAATTGTGCTGGATCCGATCTAATGGATGATTACTGGATGTGTTCTGCCTTTTTCCATGTCTGAAGCTGTGCGGATTCCAGCATACAGCTAAACCCTTGTTCAGATCCCAAGTAAACAGACTGTGGGGTTCAGTAGTCTTAATTTATTGGTAATGATATGAATTTGGCACATTAAAAACTACAATACAAAGAGTCTATATCAGTACTAGGCACATTACAGAAACTAGCACAGTGATAAACAACACAGAAATACAAATTAACATGAATAACTGTGACTAGGTTCACTGGAAAAGGCAGTACTCTATACAGAGGTAACATCTATCTGTATGCAATGTAAGGGACTTTAACACAAGATGGAGGATTACAAGGAATAACACACTCCTATTACACAGTACTTTCTGTAACAACGCCGGCATAATAACCTATACAAGCAGATCCTAGCACAAGCATATAGTTTGTAATACAACTCTCTCTGGATTCAGCTGGACTGGAGGAGCGGTTGTAGAGAAGGGATCAGAGCCAGGTACATGAATCTTATCACTCTGCAAGCCCGGGAAAATGTCTACAAGACTCGCCTTCTTCCCTGGAGAGCAGGGGGCAGTCCCATACAGACTACACTAATCTTAAAGGAGAAGACTCCTGTATTTGTAAGAATGCTGTTAGATTATGTGGAACACATTTAAACAACATAAAAAGGGTAACTCATGACCTCTATGGGTTGTACCAAGTATTATACAATGAAAACTTTCTTTACTGTGCATAAATGGGCAGAACAGGATGTGTGGAATTAGTCTAAGGCCTCTGTTAACCTATTGCTGGCTCCTGAGGACTGGAGGAACACTGATTTAGGTCAGAGACACACTTATGCCAGCTGCATTGGAGTATCGCGCATGCATCACGCATGAGTCACCCGGCAGACACTGCCTCTCTGGATGGGAGCTTGAAGCTGATTGTGTTTCTTTGGAGCTCCACGCTCCAGTCCGGAGAGCTGGCAGCCAGAACGGGTGACTCATACAACATGCATACGAGATACTCGCATGTAGCTCACATAGTGTGTCTCTGCCCTTAAGGGAATGTCCAAAGGAGATTTTCTTCTGAGGGGGGTTAGGAGTATTTTGTTCAGGCTTTATAAAGTCTTTCAAGTCTCTGTTTACATGTTGCATTTTTGCTGCTATTTTTATTTTTTTTTTTCATGACTTTTATGCAAATTAAATGCTGTTTTTTCCAGCACCAGCAAAATCTCAATTTCCAGAAATTTCCTGCACGCGACTGATTTTTCTTTTCCGGACTGAAATGGAAACTGCTGCTTTTTTGGAAGAAGCAGCGTCAATTCTATCAGAGTTTTTGCACCATTTTTTCACCATTGAACGGGAAAGTGCAAAATACGCATCCGCTACATTTGTGAAGAATGAAACACACTTTGTTAGAAATGTACTGTAGACAAATGATATGCCACAAAAACAGTCATATATCGATGAAAAAACACTGTGAAACCTGGTTTTTGGAAGCAGCTTTTTTTACTGCCAAAAAAGCTAGTTTTGGCTGCAGGAAAAAATGCGAAATGTGAACAGAGCCTTACTGTTTCAGGTTTCGAAGAGACAACGCAGCAAAAATGAAGTGACCTGATCATTCTTTAAGCATCTTCCTCTATGAAGACACTCTATAACTTGTAAAACAGCCAACAAACGGATGCCAAGATAACACCCAAGTGTATTTTTTGTGTTTTTGATGCAAAAGATGCCCTAATATCATAAAGAAAAATGCTGGCAGTCAAAAACGTTGAAGAAATGACTCAGAAATGTTAAAAAGACACTTTAGATTTAAATAAAGTCAGATAAAATTGGCTTTAAAATGGTAAATTTTATCATCAGAAAACGATGGTGGATGTACAAACCGTAAAGCGTAATCATTATTTCAATTTTTATTCAATAAGAATGTAGAGCAAGTGATAATAAACTTTCAAATATACTCCGTAAGTGAAATCTGGAAGAAAACATTTCAAAAACCTTCCGGAAGATGTCCCAGTAGGCTGTTTCTCAACCTGACACATGAACCTGACACATGCTGGTTGTCAGGGAAACCCGTCTTCAACTCCACACACTGAATATGGCCATATAAGGGTGGGGCAACAAAGTGTTCCTGGCTACAGCTGATCAGTATATCTGCAGTGTACCTAAGTCTAAGGGACAGTGCTGAGCTCAGTCTGTCAGCGCACAGCTCCTGTGATCTTATCTGACTCTTCTGCATTCACATCACTCTGCTCCATGTTTTTAGCTGATGGACTCCACACGCTCCTCAGCTGATTGCACAGAGTAGAGCAATGTGAATCGAGAGGAGTCAGATAAGCACAGCACTGTCCCTGCCTGAGGTAACCTGAGACTCTGATCAGCTGCAGTGGGAACATTGTTTAGGCCCCACCCTCCCTTAAATGGCCGTATTCAGTGTGTGGAGCTGAAGACAGATTTCCTTGACAACCAGCATCTATCAGGTTTAGAAACAGCTAGTGGGGACATTTTCTGGAAGGTTTTTGAAAGTTTTTTTTTCAGATTTGACTTATGAAGTATATTTGAAACTTTATTATAATTACTTGCTCTACAGTATTATTACATAAAGATTTCAACGACGGTTACACCTTAAAGATCCAATAAAGCATACACTCTTATTAGTAATGCTCCAAGGAAAAAGTATGCACAATTACTCTTCTTGGAAGAAAAGAAAACTTTCAAGCACTAAATTCACGCTTCAAGTCAATGTCCAACCCTTTGATTGAGGTGGCAACATGGCTAGGAACATAAGTAAAGACAGATATCCATCTATTATACAAACAGTTGACATCCGTTAAGATTCGATAAATCCTTAGATGGTCGCAACCTCTAATAGATGGTGCAGGTCAATTGTTTTCCCTTCCATAAGATATCTCATTTTCATGTTTTATTTTTCCTTAAAGACTTCATCCAGTTGGTCTCCATAAGGAGAGACAGTTTTCTCCTGCAAAATCTTAAATGAAAATTCTGAAGTTTTTATGCGGTTGGCACAAGCCGGTGATAGTTCACTAACAGGACACGACCCTCATTACTCAGGAATGTGGAAACTGAGAGGGGATTGATCTCAGTAACAAGCAATTTATTGCACCTGTTCCCAGTCTGGTGTCCTCCTGAAATCCCACGTTCTGATGACTCCATTTGTGTTTCTTCTTCAATCAAAACCATGATAATAAATGGGTCGTCTAGTTTAGAAAACTAATTTTGATACTGTTATTGTCTTTATGCCTTTATTCAGCAGTAAAAATGGCTCTAAGGCTGAAGTTACGCACGAGTTTTGCATGCAACATCGAACACAGCCGCCGGCTCTCCGGACAGGAGCATGCAGCACCATAGAAATACATGCAGCTGCACGGCACACTCCTCTTCGGAGAGCCAACGGCCATGACGGGAGATGCAGACAAAACTTGTGCGAGGCTCTTACATATCTCTTGCCCGGTGTAACTGAGTTGGTTGCAAGGCCCAGGGTGCTCAGGAGCTGGGCCAGAGTTCGGTTCACGGTAGCCATGCCCCGCAGCGGTGGACCTAACCTCACATATAAAGAAACACATAAAATGAGCATTATCAGGACAGGGTAGGAGGGTGGGCTTTTTTGAGTTTTCACTGCATTCAACACCTTGCTCTACCCCCCAGTGAGAATCTTCCATTCATGTGGCTCTCATTGGGGTTCTGACTCCCTTTCTGCACTGAAGAGAGCTGGGAATTTGAGTCAGATCACTCACGATTGACACGTCACTCAAGAGCAGCAGCGATATTCAGGAATGAGTATATAGAATACAGTACTATTCATGAGAGTAACAAATAGTAATGAATATATTTGCAATTCACAAATCATCTACCCCCAATAGTCAGTCACAGGACCCCCACAGGTATCAGCTACACCCAAGTGTCATCCACCCAACTCTTACATGAATCATCTAACTCCAAGTCCCAGCGACATGACTTTTACATGTATCCTCTATAGTGATGAGTGAGCATTGAAATATTCAGAATAATCGGAACAATCGGAACGAGTAGCTTGTAATATTTCTGTATTCATACTGAATAGCAAGTCCGATGTAAGTCAATTAGTGATAGGTTCCGCCAACACACAGGCAGCCAAAAAAACAAGAATTTCCAGGACAGGACGGAAGGGTGGGCTTTTTTGAGTATTCACTGCATACAACACCTTATAGGTACCCTCTTCCCCACTTTAATTGAAGTGGCTCTCATTGGGGTGCCAAATCCAACTAGTCACTAAAGTGAGATGGAAATTTGAGTCAGATCGACACATCACTCAGGAGCACCATGACCCTTTCATGTATCATCTACCCCTAGTGTCAGCCGCACTACCGGTACAGGTGTCACACTATCCCCTAGTGTCAGAAACACAACATCTACAATCCACACTACCCCTATGGATGGAAATAGCTGAGCACTGTGCCCTGCACTCCCTTAGACAATGAATGAAGTCTAGTCCATCCATGTACACATCAGCTTCATTCAAGAATGGGCTTTAGACCCCAGTTCTTGGGATCAGTAAGAGATTCAAGGGTCAGACCCCTAGTAATAAGCAACTTATCATCAAGTTCCTTAAATATAGACAAGAGGGCTTTGTAACCATGATATATTCCAAGTAATAGATGAGAGATAAAAAACAAGAGGTGCTCCCTATGTGACACCATGGGCAACAAGTGAGGGGGAGATAGAGGGCTGGTTGCTCACCTCACAAGGTTGTGTCTGAAACAACTAAGTAAAGAGTGATGTATAATCTATTCATGGATTGGGGTCCCTCTGCTGATTTCTGAATCATATACACATACTGACTGATCTCTAACCAGGAAGCTGAGCACTGGAGGCCTGTGTTTGGGTGTGACTTAGCCTCTGGTTGGAGGAAGGGGTTACGGTGTAGTAGGGCAGAAGGTAGAGAAAGGAGAGGTCCAGTGAGGAGGCAGCAGGACCTACTCTGAATATACCAGGTGCAGGCAGGGTACTAGTGCCTAGGTTATCTGGGCCTAGAGGGCCTCGTGGCAGAACTGGATGCTGTGCGAGTTTCAAGCTCACCAGCAACTCAAGTGGAGATCTCTGGGGCATCAGTAGTATAGCGGATCAGGGAACTGATATAGGCACGGATACCCACATGATCAGCACTTGGGGGTGAGATGATACCTTGAGTCCTGTGGCTGGCACTTGGGGGGGAGATGATACCTCCTAGGAGATGCGTGGCTTACACTTGGAGATAGTGGAGAAGGCACAAGTGGAGTTTTTGTGGTTTGCATTTAGTGGTGCAGAGTTTCTGACCCTAAAGGGGCAATGTCATCATCTCATGTGATGAAAGTAGTAGGAGTTTTATTTTGGAGCATGTTGGATAGTTTATGTCCCTTTTTGGCTTCAATTATATGAAAGACCCTCCTTTGCTCTAACAAAGCCTCCGTTACTCCGTAATCTCACATCACAATATTGGGTCTCTGGGCAGTAAGACCCCAATGACGACGTGTTCTAGAAATTAACCCTCCTCAACCTTTGTCGTATGCTGTATGTTTTCCTGTATGTGATTAGTCTTCTACGCCGCTCTTTTCCGTCCGTCCTGCCCCCTGCAATTCCTCCTCTAAATCTGATTTATAATAATTATGAATTACACAGCCGGCTGACTGCTTGATATAAATACAGGTATAGCCTTACATTGCTCACAGAGGCACAAATAAAATAAGTCAATCTGCAGTTTGCAGCATTTCAGATTAAATCCGACCTGTTTTTCTGCTCATTTCCCTCCTATCTCTTTTGTTTGTGATTCTTTGCTCTGCGGTGCATAGATGATTGAAGTATAAATGTAACACGTCTCTGACAGCGATGTCTCATCTCACCGGAAATAATCTGGTTAGTTAAGGACAATAAACTTAATTTAGGAAGCAATTATGTCACATAAAACAATCCTCTTGCACACATTACCTGTGTATGATGTTATCTTGCTAACCCTATGCCTCATTGAACATCAGCTGTTCACAGGTTAACCAGACATATCCAAACTTCCATGAAGGTGATTACTGCTTGAAACTACGGTATTATCACTGGTATAACTACTCCTATCGTGCAGTTTATAAGAGATATTGGAGGTTATGTAACATCTAGAGGAAAATTAAGATAATTAATATCATACTGCGCATGCGCAACAAAGGTAAAACCGGCGCATGACTTTTCCTGGATATCGTCATATAATTTTCAGTAATTCTATGAAATGGGCCAGCTCCATGTCAGTTCAGGTCATTAGATCTACAGTTGGGCAGGAATTAGTCTTTCATCTTCTTCATTTAAATTTTGTGCTGCCACCGTCGTAGCAATAGGTTGCCAATGCGCAGATTGCTCTGTACCACCAGCAACATTTTCTTGAAAACTGCCAAGAGATCAATCTGCGCAAGTGCTGCTATACTCATTGAAATTTTATACCAGCGCCATCCTAACTGCAGGCGGCACTTGGGCAGATTGAACTCTTGGCAGTCTTCAGTAAAATGGCACTTGGGGCTGCGCATGCGCAAATTGCTCTGTGCCGCCAGCACCATTTACTAAAGCCCACATGTGATAAATCTGCGCATGCGCAGTTGTTGGCAACATTTTCTTATGACTACCAAGAGCTCAATCTGCGCAAGTACCGCCCATAGTCGTTTAAATTTGTACTAGTGCCATCCTACCCATGGGCGGCACTTGTGTAAAAGGGTGCACTGTGACAGTATCAGGAGAGCATTAGGACCCTGTGGTTTTGCCTGTCTGACCCAGCCAGCTGGGGCTTGGGGAGGAAACCCTGTATGTGTGTGTAAAGAAGAGATGAGACTTGTGGTGAAGGTAAGAAGCGTGGGGCTTGCTCTGCTGTGTGCTAAGACTGATAGCTGCTAACACAAACAGTGGTGAGAAGTCTGAAGTGTGAGCTCTGATAAGTTATTCTCTACACGATTTTATGTAGGGAGCGATATGCCCTGTTCTGAGAGAATCTGTGTTTGGCTGAAGGATCACTGCAGAGCTGGTGCAAGCTATATGGGCCTTTGAAGTTGTTCGGAAGCCATGTTGTGTGGACTAGAGACTTTATGTTGAACTCGTGGTGAGCTAGCCGCGGTCCTGAAACAACAGCGGCGTGCAGCCGCAGGTGTCGTTTCCCGGATCCTCCCGGACCTAATCCGGCAAATCCAGGATACAGCAATTAGAGGAATATTCTCCTCTCGGACACAAAAACGTTGCAAGCATGCAACATTTTCGTGTCCGTGAGGCCGGGTTCACATCACCATTAGTGGCTGTCTGTGGGATCCGAGTTTCAGCATGATCCCACAGACAGCCACGGATCCACACGGACCCCTGCACTCGAATGGCAAATAGCTATCCCATCTGAGTGTATGCAGGATCTGTCTCTCCCTTCATCTTCCCTGTTCTCCTCCTCCATCTCTCTCCCCCCCGCTTATCTATTGTGACTGCGCTCATCTTTCCTGTCCCCTCTCTTATTACCTATCCTATCCCTGTCTTCAGCCCTCCTTTGTCCTCCTGTATGTTAAAAATAATAATACTCCTCAAGAGGATACATCACCTCTCCGGGGGCTCCAGCGTTGCGACCATCTTCTTCTGGCTGCAAGGACCTCTCAATAGGTCACCGCGCGATCAGCTGACATGTCATGACATGAGAGATGAGCGGCGGTCACAATAGATAAGAGGGGGAGAGAGGATGGAAGAGGGAGAACAGGAAGATGTACTGAGCAGTGCTTCTGGGCATGCTCAGTACATCACTACGGAGCGACATCGGATCCAAAATCAACTTGAATCCGATGTCCATAGGCTCCTATGCTATCGGGTTCGGATTGGCTCGGATCTGATTCTGTCCGATTTCAGTCTCGGACACCAAAATCACAGCATGCTACGATTTTGTGTCCGTGACTAAATCAGACAGAATCGGATGTGCAAGAATCGTTGTTTATTACTTTCTGTGTCTCAGTTTGTGACCTGCTGGATCTGATGAGGACCTCTGGTCATTGCACTTACGCAGATTGATCTCTTGGCAGTCTTCAGTAAAATGGTGCCGGAGGCTGCACATGCGCAGATTGCTCTATGCCCCAGCGCCATTTTACTGAAGCCCACCAAGCACCGACCATTGCTAGGACAGTCCTAGTGCAAAATTAAAGTGCGGAAAAAGAAAGACCAGAGGTAGTGGAGGGCTGAAAAGAGGTGAAGACTCTTCCTCCAGTCCCACCCACTGCCCACCCCAATTCATGAAAATAGGAAGAGAAGAAAACTTCAAAAGATAAAAGAAAATTTACAAAATGGATTTCTTCACCACAGGAACAACTTTAATCAGTATAATGGCTCCAAATGGGCTTGTCTGTACTCTACTTAGCAAAATGTTGCTACCCTTTAATATGGTAGAAAAATGCATATGCATATGCTTATATACATTGTTCTTATAGGTAATTTTTCAGAAGACATTTACAATAACCACATTTGTAGCCATACAGCACATAAAAAATTATCCACTCCCATGTATAGCTACTTTGTCACCATAAATTTCATCTACCTACCCCTAAAAGTGGCAACCATGATGACTGACAGAGGCCATCTTGATCACGTTTATGCCTTCTCTATAAGTTCTTAAGGTTGCCCTGGTCATAGAGATAAATGAATGTATCAATAAATACATAAGACAATTGAATTTCTATTGGCCCGGCAAAAAATGTATTGGGCAAAGCAAGAATGGGACCGTTGTATTTAGTTTATTTGAGTAGTTTCAGAGTTGTCTATTTGCTACTTATCTCCATACCTCTTTCAAAATAGCATTAATATAAAGCTAAGGCTGCTTCACACTACCCCTTTCGCCATCCATGTGGAACCAGCTGAAACTGGATGCGCCGACATATGTTTTCGACCCCCTTTGATTTTCAATGGGATGCAGGATCTTGCTGGTGCATCCAGTTCTTTACGTTTTCCCTGATCCGGGTGTCACCGTTTTTTTTTTTCACAGAGACCTAAACGCATTGTTTAATGATTTTGGTATTCGTTTCAACAACGAGAACAGCCAGATCCAGGGCAATGTGGTTAAATAAAAGTGGCTCTATGGAACCCCGATCAATTGGAATTTGGCTCTATGGAACTCGGATCAATTAGAATGTGGCTCCATGGAACCCAGATCCGAGGAATCTGGATCCCGCTGAATCTGGACATCAGAACCGGTTTTGGACTGAGCATGTCAGAACACAGTTTAAAATGCCACACCACTAGGGGCATTTAATTTTCCACTAGATCGGCTAAATAAGGTACCGTAATCAACCGGATGCAACAGGATGCTCAAGCACAGGAATTATCAATGATCCATGAGATGGATCAGTAATAACACCGGATGCATCAGTGCATCATGAAAACAATCCGGGAATCTGGGAATGCAGGCTTTACCACATTCCCCAGGTACCAAAAACCGCTAGTGTGAAACCAGCCTTAGTCAGGTAGATGACGGCTGCACAATTGAAAGTTACTAGATATACTTACTTCTGAGGTTAAAGATTACAAGATTGGGTCTTTTAAAATGAAATTTAGAGTTAAAATGAATTGAGGGGATTCACAATTGAGATTGTACTTTATAAATAGCAATGATATGTAACCCCAGTGATAATGTGGGAAGATCATTATCAGTGTGATCCCAAAAGTTCAGTAATCTGACGTGTGAGATGATCCTCTAAGCAGCCTGACCCCAGTGGCTCATTAATATGCCAGATAAAATCCCAAAGTATTAATAATCTGAATATGTCAGACCATTCCATTATTAGCCTAACCCTAATGTATTACAATCTGACAATGAGAAGATCTCAAAATTAGACATCCCAGAGGATATGACTGCTGAGAAGATCTCATGATCAGTCTAAGGCGGCAGTCACACGCACAGATATCTTGCCCGATATCGTTTAAGCGATCTCCTTTTTGATCGCTTAAGCGATATCGGGCAAGATATCGTTGCATGTAATCAAGCGATTTACGATGTAAAATCGCTTGATCGTGACATCGCTGATCTGAGGTCCGGTTCTCAGATCTAGCGATGAACGATGCCACGATCTGCTTCATCGTGGTGTATAACACCACGATGAACGATCTCCCAGCGGCGAGCCTATGCTGGAGATGGTAACTATGGTACACGTCGGTAACTAAGCGACGCGCGGCCCTAGTTACCGATGTGTACCATAGTTACCAGCGAGATCGCTGCTCCACATCGCTGGTGAGTCTGTCTGTGTGACATCTCACCAGCGATGTGAGCGATATTGTAAGCGATTGCGCGTGCACGTGATCGCTTACAATATCGCTAGAGATATCTGTGCGTGTGACGGCCCCCTTACCCTATAGATTAGTAATCTGAGAAAAGAGAAAATCCTATAATCAACCTGACCACAGCAGATCAGTATTTTGACATGTGAGAAGATCCCATGGTTATCCTGAACCCAGAAGATCAGTAAGCTGACATATAAGAAGATCTCAAAATGAGACATCCTAGAGGATCTGTAATCTGACTAGTGGGAAGATCCCATGATCAACCTGACCCTAGAGATTAGTAATCTGACAAAATAGAAAATCCTATAATCAAACTGACCACAGAAGATCATTATTTTGACAGGTGAGAAGATCCCATGATTATCCTGAGCCAGGTAGATCAGTAATTAGACATGTGAGATGATCCCATGAGCATCCTGACCCTAGAGGATCAGTAATCTAAAATATCAGAAGATCCAATAACTAGACTGACCAGGATAATTGGTAATCAAATCTGCAAAATGACCTCATGATCAACATGACCTAAAAAGATTAATCTGACATGAAGATGTTCCCATGATCACCCTGACACCAGAAGATCCATAATCTGACATGTAAAATGTACGAATGACCCTCCTGAGTAATCTGTTATGTGAGAGAATCTCATAATCTGCCTAACTATTGCATTTTAATCGAACATGTGACATGATCCCAAATTGAAATATTCTGGAGGATCTTCAATTTGACACATGAGCCGATTCCATGATCAACCTGACACTAAAGATTAGTAATCTGGCAAAGGTGAAAATCTGATTTGTGAGAAGATTCCATGATTATTCTGGCCATGGATGATCAGTAATTTGACAAGTGAGAAGATCCCAGAGGATCAGTCATCTGATATGTGACACGATCTCATGTTTATCCTGACCACAGATGATCATTATTATAATACGTTAGAAGATCCCATAATCAGCCTGACCCCCGAGGATCTGAGATGTGACACCAACCTTTCGATACAAAATAATCTCTCTGTAACATTCTATCCATGATATATAACGTAACCTTCTGCGCGGAGAGATTCACGTGTTTCTTGAAGATCTTTTCACTGCTTATATAAATCTCACACCCCGTGTGATCATGAGATAAATATCACATTTTAATCAAATCTGTTACTTCGCAGCTGACGTACCTGTAAACACCTGACACTTGTATTTCGGGGTATTGATTTGTTACAGAACATTCCGTTCCTCAGTCTATGTTGTTTATGGAGCTGAATTACAATATTCTGCAGATGTTTTGTTCTTTTCTGTCACTTCTAGAAGGTGGTGGAGAAACTGAAGCTCAAAAATGTTCATTATTGTCCTATTCTCAGCCACATACTGCATAAGGGATGAAGCACTGTCCATGGTACACACATGCAAACCTTTGGGCACCCCTGGTCAAAATTACTGTTACTGTCAACATTTAAGGAAGTTGAGGAAGAAATGATCTCTAAAAGGCATAAAGTTAAAGATAACAGATTTACTGTACTATGTATTTTATGCAAAATACATATATATTTTTATCTTCTTTATTTTAAAAATTACAAAACGAAATTGGCCGATGCTATGGTTTGAGCACCATGCATGGTTAGTACCTAGTAGTCCTCCTTTTCCAAGTATCACAGCTTGTAAATGCGTTTTGTAGCAGCCAAGAGTCTTCCAAATCTTATTTGAGGAATTTTCATCCATTCTCCTATGGAAAAGTCTTCCAGTTCTGTAAGATTCCTGGCTTGTCTTCCAGTTCTGTAAGATTCCTGGCTTGTCTTCCAGCTCTGTAAGATTCCTGGCAAGTCTTCCAGTTCTGTGAGATTTCTGGCTCGTCTTCCAGCTCTGTGAGATTTCTGGCTGATCTTCCAGTTCTGTGAGATTCCTTGCTCATCTTCCAGTTCTGTAAGATTCCTGGCTCGTCTTCCAGTTCTGTAAGATTCTTGGCTCGTCTTCCAGTTCTGTGAGATTTCTGGCTCATCTTCCAGTTCTGTGAGATTTCTGGCTCGCCTTCCATCTCTGTGAGATTCCTTACTCTTCTTCCAGCTCTGTGAGATTCCTTCTTCTTCCAGCACTGTGAGATTCCTTGCTCATCTTCCAGTTCTGTGAAATTTCTGCTTGTCTTCCAGTTCTGTAAGATTCCTGGCTCGTCTTCCAGTTCTCTGAGATCTCTAGCTCATCTTCCAGTTCTGTGAGATTTCTGGCTCGTCTTCCAGTTCTCTGAGATTCCTGGCTTTTCTTCCAGATCTGTGAGATTTCTGGCTCGTCTTCCAGCTCTGTGAGATTTGTGTTACATCTCCCAGCTCTGTGAGATTCCTGGCATGTGTTCCACCTCTGTGAGATTCCTTGCTCTTCCTCCAGCTCTGTGAGATTCCTTGCTCTTCTTCCAGCTCTGTGAGATTCCTTGCTCATCTTCCAGTTTTGTAAGATTCCTGGCTCATCTTCCAGTTCTGTGAGATTTCCGGCTCATCTTCCAGTTCTGTGAGATCCCTGGATCGTCTTCCAGTTCTGTGAGATTTCTGGCTCGTATTCCAGTTCTGTGAGATTTCTGTTAAATCTCCCAGCTCTGTGAGATTACTGGCATGTGCTCCACCTCTGTGAGATTCCTTGCTCTTCCTCAGCTCTGTGAGATTACTTGCTCTTCCTCCAGCTCTGTGAGATTCTTGCTCATCTTCCAGTTTTGTGAGATTTCTGGTTCGTTTTCCATTTCTGTGAGATTTCTGGCTCGTCTTCCAGTTCTGTGAGATTTCTGGCTCATCTTCCAGTTCTGTAAGATTCCTGGCTCATCTTCCAGTTCTGTGAGATTCTGGCTCATCTTCCAGTTCTGTAAGATTCCTGGCTCATCTTCCAGTTCTGTGAGATTTCTGGCTCATCTTCCAGTTCTGTAAGATTCCTGGCTCATCTTCCAGTTCTGTGAGATTTCTGGCTCATCTTCTAGCTCTGTGAGATTCCTGGCTTGTCTTCCAGCTCCATGAGATTCCTCGCATGTGTTTCATCTCTTTGAGATTCCTTGCTCTTCTTTCATTTCTGTGAGATTCTTTGCTCGTCTTCCAGTTCTGTGAGATTCCCTGCTTGTCTTCCAGTTCTAAAAAATATATAAGGGGAGGGGAGTGCACAATAAAGCAATAAATGTGAATACCAGGGTTAATATCGCAGTAATCCACTCACCTACTCAGGCTGTGAAGGGTTCACAACCAACCTTGTACAGGTAAAAGGTCGCTGCAGATCCCGTCCAGGAGAAGAAAGCCAGATCCTGGCTTGTCTTGCATGTTCTGCTCTTTTCAGGTCTAGCCTCTAATTTTCAATGATGGTTAGATCAGGGGATTGTGAGGGTCATTGTAAAACCTTCAGTTTGCACCTTTTAAGGTCATCTATTGTGGATTTTGACATTTGTAGAGCCATGCTCTTTTGAACGTCAACTTTTTTTACAGATCATTTTATGTTTGCATCAAGAATTTTTTTTTCAATGAATCCATTCTTTCCTTCATCCATGAAAAGGCTCCAACATAACCTCAAAGTGAGTGATCCACCTCAATGCTTAAAGGTTGGTGAGATGTTCTTTTGCTTAAATTCTATGCCTTTTTTTCTCCACAAATACCTTTGATCATTGTGGCATAAGAGTTCTATTTTAACCTCATCAATCTACAAGACTTGTTTTCAAAATACATCAGGCATGTTTAGATTTGCTTTACAGACTTCTGAAGCTGAATTTTATGGTAGGGATGCAGGAGAGGTTACCTCTGATGGCTCTTCATGAAGCAATATTTGTGCAGCTGTCTCTGAACAGTAGAACAATGTACCACAACTCTAGTGTCTGATAAATTTTCCTGAAGGTCTTTTTCTGTCAATCGGGGGTTCTGAATTGCCTCTCAGCAATGCTATGAGTATCTCCCACCGAAACTTTGCTTGGTCTTCCAGACCTTATCTTGACCTCCGCTGTTCCTGGTTACTGCCATTTCTTAATTACATTTTCAACTGAGGACTTGCAACTTGAAAACACTTTGCTATCTTCTTTTAGCCTTCTCCTGCTTTATGGTTCTTCACCATTTTCAATTTAAGAGCACTAGGCGCCTTCTTAGAAGAACCATGGCTGCTTTTTTTTTTGGCACAAGTTAGAGGAGGCTGGTTTTTCATAAAGCTGCAATATTTGCATTTTGTGGCCTTTCCAATGATGATATTGAACAATCCATAACCACAAGAAGTTAAGGTCTGAAACCTGGTCAAAGTTATCTGGCCACACGAATCTCCAAGGGAGCCCAAACCTTTGCATTGGCACAGTTTCCTTTTTTGTAATTTCTAAAAAAATAATAATGAAAAAAAAATATTTTTTTTGCCTAAATATAAAAAAAGTGTAATCTTTAATATTATCTGCCTTTTAGAGAGTCTTCCATCTTCAAGTTGACTAACTATTCTCAATAAAAGTAATTGTATATATCACTGTACATACCGGGATTATTATTATTATTATTATTATTTATTTATATAACGCCATTATATTCCATGGCGCTTTACATGCTAAAAGGGCAGACTAGGACAAGTAACATAGTAACAATACAAGTAACAATAAATGTGGACAATTCGGTCGTACAGATACAAGAGGGAGAAATCCTGTCCGCGAGGGCTCACAGTCTACGAGGGGCGGGTGGGGATACAGTGGAGGGGAAGTTCCAGTCGTGAGGCGGTGCGGTGGACCGGGTCTTATTGCATGTGGTAGGCTTGGCGGAAGAGGTGGGTCTTCAGGCTTCTTTTGAAGGTTTCCAGGGTAGGAGAATGTCTGATGTGTTGGGGCAGTGAGTTCCAGAGTATGGGTGAAGCACGAGAGAAGTCCTGTATGCGGTTGTGCGAAGAGGAGATGAGGGGGGAGTAGAGGAGGAGCTCTTGGGAGGATTGCAGGTTGCGTGAGGGTAGGTATCGGGAGACCATGTCAGAGATGTATGGAGGGGACAGGTTGTGAATGGCTTTGTATGTCATGGTTAATGTTTTAAATCGGGATCTCTGGGAAGTAGGGAGCCAGTGAAGGGCTTGGCAGAGGGGGGAGACAGTATATGCCAGTATGGAGGACATATAGATCGGGATGGAGGGGCATATATACCATGATAGGGGACATGGGTATACCAGGATAGGGACATCTATACCAGGATAGGGGACATCTATACTAGGATGTGGATTCGGGATGGACCAAAGATGGAGAGTCATATATGCCAGGATAGGGGACATGTATACCAGGATGTTCTCGGGATTGGGATCTATATACTAGGATGGGAGGCATTCTACTAGAAAAGGAATAAGGATGTGGGACACTACTAAACAATTAAGTGGGGACAATTTGTATGTCTTTATAGGATTTAGAATGCTACAAGGGCCTATACATGTGACCAATATGTGGGGTGAGACCATGTTCAGGATTGGTTTTGGGGCCTATCAGACTCCGGTTACACCACTGGGGAATACTTGGGTTGAATCCTCTATTTTTTAAGGGCTATTCTATGATATGCACTTATTTGAATTGTACTTGAAAAATGGCCGTCTCCTGAGTTGAAAACCCTGCCAATATTTCCTGGACCACGTGCTTTGCGCCTGCGCCACCAAAAGTCATTGTTTTCCGCGTTAATGATTACCGTGTCAGGAGATCCGCCAGGCAGATCAGAAAACCGTTCCCCGCAAAGGCGCTTAACAAGTTCTTCATAGTTGTTTGTGACAATGTGTAAAGTGAAGTAAACAAAGTGTTTATGCAATGTAGTCCCAGAGCAGCTTGTTAAAATGTGAAATGTGCCACATCATTCTGGAACGGGTTGAGGAGCAAGTGAACCATTTTATCTATTGGTCCACCAGCCTCTTAAACTGCTAAACTTTAATTCCTCTGATCGCTCCGTGACAACTGGGATCCTTCATTAACAATGTTTGTATGTGATGAATATTGCAACATGTTATGGGCGCTGTCAGTTTCATATAATAATTGTAATAATAATCCTGACAGTAATTTCACATTAGTCGTTTTTCAGGTCATTTATCTAAGCGGAGAGGCTTTGCAGATGGGGAAGTGACGGCGAACGTAGAGAATAGCGCTAAACAATGTATCGTGTCGGTTTGTCATGTGGAAATCACTGAGGGTATTCCCATTATGTCAGTGGCTGCAATTTTCTACACCGCGTGTCACTTCACCCTGGAGGCGTCTTAATTACATCAAGACGATTCCAAAATATCAGCAATTTACACTATTTTCCACTTCAGTTAAATAAATGGAAGACAGAATCTGCAACAAATGTAACGTTTATCAAGTTTGGAATGTTGTGAAGAAATACAATATACAACATGTCCTCCCGGTCATCCATCATCATCGATCCAAGGAACGGAGTTGACTATTTGATTATGTTCTTATCTACTTTTTAGAGGTTTTATCAAGTTATTGGAGTGAAACATTGTCTACATTTCTACCATGAAGCTTGATTGTCTTTTGACACAAAACCCATGGTAAGGCTGGTTCCACGCCTGCGGGATGCCCTGGATTCCCCGCAATCATGGAACTGAATGCACCTGCACCTAAAGTGGAATCATCCGGCTGCATATTTGACAGGGATCCAGTGGGTGGTTCTGCGCATGCGCAGTTCATAGCACACAGATGGAAATCTGGTTCCACCGGGAACCAGAGTCCGTATGAATCCGTGTCGCATAGACCCCCATTCAGATTTCACCCATGGTGACCCAGATCTGGGTAGATCCTGGGGTTCAGTTTTTTTTCACAGAGACCAAATTGCAACAAGATGCAGATTTTGTCCCTGCAAAAAAATTTGTGAACACCTGCATCTACCCGGATCTTAGGTGAACTTGTACACAACTGGATGCAGCTCAAGTGTCTCCGACTCCATGAAAATGCAATGGGGCTGAAAACTGATTGGGTGCACCTAGTTAGGTCAGATTCACAGGAGCCCAAAAACACACTTGAGTGGCGATGTGATCTTGCTGAAAACATGTCTGACCGCATCCGGCTTTGTTGTACAACCGCAGCGGTTTTTTGCCTGATCGGCAATTAATACTGGCAGTATACTGTCGGTTCATCTGTTTTTTTTTGACTGAAACCTTTAGATTAGAAATTTTAAACTCTACATAGGACATGCCTAATGGTAGGTGTCAGGAGGGACTCTGGGCATGCTCAGTGTGCAATCCGGATCGCGCCCCTTGAAGCCCATTCTATTTTGGCCACAATGCACCACATCCTGTGACATCAAGTTTTTTAACCAGCCACAAAATTGCAACTTGGTCCGTCAGGGGAGAAGGTCAAAAGGGATCATTTGTAAGCATGTCCATACACCTGATGCCACCTGATGTGCCTGTGTCCCCAAGCTAAGTCTATTTGAGAACGTTTTGGTCAGGTTTTTGCCAGATTAGGATGCTGGACAAGTGTGAAACCACCCTAAGGCATGCTGAACCCCCACAACAAGGTAAACGTTTGGTGTCCACCAAAGGCTGACTTCACCTGTCCAGTAATCGTCTGTTAGATTGGATCCAGCACATTTATGTAAGATCCATCTCTTTAACATTGGTGTCTATGGAGAACGGATTCGGTAACTGATTACTATTTAGCCTCTGTTTCTCTTTCATTTGGAAAGGATCCATTTTTTTCCAACTGGATAACTTTCAAATGCAAGATAAATAGTGATCAGTTACCGGATCCGTTCTCCAAACCACAATAGAATGGTGGAGGCTTAGTGCATTATTTACAATCCATGTAAGTTTGGACTCAAGACCATAAAACAAAGATCAGATCTACCTAAAACAGCCATCAGTGTAGCAACACAAAGCCAAATAGACTCTCATTGGTTTTCTGAATAACACTTACAAATCAAATACAAAACACAGTTATCAAAGATATATAGGCTTATATTCTTGGTCATATGATAAGGCTGGTTAAAGGGTCAATATTGACTTTTAGGATTGCTTTTTCCAATAGTGTTACTAGAGTTCAAGTCCTCTTTAAAGAGGCCAGTTGCATATCAGAGATAATTTAAACTGCTTAATGACCAAAGCAAGGTATAAAACATTAACCTTAACACTCCTATTGTGACTTAGTCATGTGCTGACTGCTTTGCAGTCCATTAGTGTTGCTGCTGTGAATTAAATCTGAGTTTTTTTCCTTTAGTCTATGCTGTGTGCGGCTCTGCAGGTGGAGGGGTGTTTCATAGCATTGAGGTGGAGGTGAGGTGTAGTGATGTGTCTTAGCATCTGATCTCCCTTCCTCAGTCTTGAAAGTAGTTTCACTTCCCTCCACCGGTGTCGCAGACAGTGTTCATCCTGATCTAGGACCCATGCTGTGCAGACGTGTTTGCTGTAGCAGCTGCTGTTCCCTTCCATTGGAGTGGTTGTCTTTTTCCCTGTCCATGGGTGGAGGTAGTGGCTCTTAGCCTAGGGCTAATCAAGAGCAAAGAGCTAGGGGTGATGTCCCAGACCTCCTCGCAATCTGGGGTACCTTTGGGAACAGGGTGAGTTAGGGAACCCCAGTCTAAGGGTCAGACTAGCTCCCCTGAACGCCTTTGCCCTTTTACTATCCTGCTACCTGATTTCATGTCCCCTATATCACCCTGTGACATTTAACATTTGACCCTCCCCTATACTTTACACTACAGCCCAACTTTCACTTCTTCCAATAAAGTATATAGTAAAGGCAGCTAAGTCACCAGTGCTTATTGGATGATTGTTCAGTAAATACTGGAGCTAATAACGTTCAGAGGGATAAACCTGATTCAATAAAAAGAGGATTTGAAAGAATATAGCGCAGTAATTTAAATGTTTATTAAATTGCTTCTAACACAACATTTTATATGATTTATTCAGATCAGCAACAACCTTAAAGAGCCGATGATTAACCGAGCACCTTCAGAATAATTGTCTATGGTGGATGGCTATTAAAGAAAAGTATGACAATGTATCTAGATGACTGTTTCGTTCCACTCTTAATACAATATTTGCCGCAATTATTGGGTTGGATGAGAATTTCCATATATTTGTGCTCCACGTACCTGTCCCTCAATGTCCATGTCATGATTGTATCATCTCATCATGGAATAGGACGGAGCCCTAATGACTATTAACCTATTTGCCTCTCTGTATATGTCGCATAGATAAAGATTTGCAAACATTACAGAAATATACTTGTATTAATGACCGTGAAGCCGCATCTAATGTGATTGGTACAATTCTCTTTCGTTTCCAATTCATCGCTGCACCTGAGCCTTGAAGGGGATGTGTAAGGGCAGAGCGGCTCCGGAGCTGACGGGGGGGGGGGGCGCAGACGGGGCCCAAGTTCACTTTTGTGCATTCATAGGACATTAACATTTGTTTTCCAGAACAAGTGGATTGTTTTGTATATTTGGCACGTGATGCCCTGGACAAAAATTGCAAATTAACTATAAGAAAGAATAGAACAGATGTGATCCATAATATCGTGTCCTGCAGCACCGAGCCCTTCTGTTTGTGTCGACTTGAATATGAGAGGTTTCAGAGATTCCTACACCGCAGCCTTGTTCTAGTTTTTATCTACTTTTTTAGTATAATTGAATTAAATAACAAGATATCATGATAATTAACAATACTTGAATGAAAAGAATAGAGTGTTCCAGGAATATTCTCCATTTGAACCATTGATGACATATCGAGAGGAAATGCCTGAAAAGGGTAGTCTGAGACCTGCAACTTATTTACTAACTCCCTATCTGATATATGCCTCTATCTAAGCTATTTTGTAATATTCTTCCTTTATTAATTCCCTACAATTCCCTATCTACACTGTCTAACAGCTGAAAGAAAAGGAAGCATATTAGAAGATAACTTACATTAGCGGGATATTGTCACAGTCTTCCTGTGTGCTGCAGCTCTGCAGGTGGGGGGGGGGGGGTGAGTCATAGCATTTAGGTGGGGTGTATGTCTTAGTAGTCAAATCTCTACTCCCTTAGCCTTGAAATAGCTCCACTTCCTTCCACTAGATGTCACACATAGAGCTCATTGCTACTTAGACCCCGTGCTGTGCTGAGCTGTGTTTTTGCTGCTGTTGACTTCCATTGAAGCTGATTGGTTTTCCCAGTTTATGGGTGGAGGTAGGGACTTTTAGCCTAGGTCTGAAAAGGACCAGAAGGCTGGAGTGGCGGCCTGATCTTCCTCAGCTTCAGAAGCACCTTCTGGAACAGGGCTAGACAGGGATGCCAAGGCCAGGGCCAGACTAACTCCCCTGAACGTCCTTGCCCGCCTTACTATCTTTTCGCCTGATTTCCTATCCATTATACTACCAGACAGATATATTAGGGAGTTAGTAAAATAAATTACTGGTCTCGGATTACCCCTTTAAAGGGAATCTATCAAGATTAGGGATGAGCAATTAAATTTGATGCAAATCGACTTGAATTTTTAGGAATTTTCTGATCGAAACAATTTGCCAAAAAAAAACTCTCACTAGCAATGTAGATGATTGCATCAGCCAGAGAAGGTACAAATGACCCTAGACCCGCAGGTATGGCTGGATGTGGGTTACCCAAAATACCCTGCAGCTATCACATCACATAGTAAACCATAACCAGCCAGGAGTAGAGATAAGCAAACCTATGCAGGTAGGTGTTTGGCTGCTTTACCACTGGAGCTGAGCATTGCTGTGCTGGGTACACTTGGGGCTCAGCCCAGTGTGACCTGCTTGCAGTGTTTGATCACCTCGCACTGGGGGTTAAATCGGAGTTGTCGGCTGTAGTGTAGTTGTAATAAAAACAAAAAAATATACAAATCCCCATCCTTGTGCCCCCGGAGGTGGTTTGCTTATGGCTGGCTGTATGTGAGCGGAGTGCCAAACTGCCCAATCAGGGACTTTGGGTCAAGTATTGGCTGCAGCAATAATGCAACGTGTGAACATAGCCTTGGACAGTAACTTATTTTTGTATCTTTAAGTCTAGGGTCACATTAACGTTAAAGGGGGCTTGCGTTAAAAACATAGCTTTTGGCAGCCTTAACGCAGTGCTACCGTCATGGTAGCGAAATGTTAACGATGCCAATGTTGAAAGCGTCTTTTCTTGCGTTAGGAAAAAGCGCAAGATTTCACTCAGATGCCGGCGTTTGAGCCGTGCTAGGGACCGCGTCACCATAGGTCAGCATTGGCAGCATTAACGTGTCACTACCATGGCGGTAGCACTGCGTTAAGGCTGCCAAATCCTATGCTTTAAACGCACACCAGCTTTAACGTTAATCTGACCCTAGCCTAATTGTTGATAATTCTTTGCAAACTTATGAATCTTTGTAATATATTTGATTTCCTTTTTTGCATTCTTCTCTCTCAGACACCAAGCAGAACGTGCTGTTTCAGTTGACTGGTTTTGCTCCTTTGGAAGCTGTTTTGACCTTCGATTGTACCAAGAATTCATACTCAAAAGCTATTTACAAACACTCTCCCTATATGACTGTCACTGCTTCCCTCCCGCATGCTCACACAGGGAGATGTTTATATACAATGCTTAAATACAAATCCTTGCTGGAGCAGCAGTTAAAAGCAGCTCCTAAAACATCATGAGCTAGTTAGTTAAAACAGCTCTTTTAGCATGAAGTTTGATGAAGAAGGAAGCCAAAAAATAAGTTAAAGGAAATCTATCGGTAAAAATCTATATTTTTGCTGCCTCATCTGACAGCAACAAAATTTGGACAAAGAAAAGCTGTGTACAACAAGGTATCACATAGATTACTGGAAGCAGCAGTTCTCACACAATCAAAGCATTTAGATTCAGTAACACAGCAGAACTGGGAGTGTTGCCCCTGCCCTCAGGAATCTCTGTATGTACAATGTCTAGAGACAGTGAGCGGCTTCCGCCCACACCAGGCTCTGTATTTACAATGTCTATAGACAGAGAGCTGCCCCCGCCCACACCAGGCTCTGTATGTACAATGTCTATAGACAGAGAGCTGCCTCCGCCCACACCAGGCTCTGTATGTACAATGTCTATAGACAGAGAGCTGCCTCCGCCCACACCAGGCTCTGTATTTACAACGTCTATAGACAGAGAGCTGCCCCCGCCCACACCAGGCTCTGTATGTACAACGTCTACAGACAGTAAGCGGCCCCCGCCCACACTAGGCTCTGTATGTACAATGTCTACAGACAGTTAGCGGTCCCCGCCCACACCAGGCTCTGTATATACAATGTCTATAGACAGAGAGCTGCCCCCGCCCACACCAGGCTCTGTATGTACAATGTCTATAGACAGAGAGCTGCCCCCGCCCACACCAGGCTCTGTATGTACAATGTCTACAGACAGTGAGCGGCCCCCGCCCACACCAGGCTCTGTATGTACAATGTCTACAGACAGTTAGCGGTCCCCGCCCACACCAGGCTCTGTATGTACAATGTCTATAGACAGAGAGCTGCCTCCGCCCACACCAGGCTCTGTATTTACAATGTCTATAGACAGAGAGCTGCCCCCGCCCACACCAGGCTCTGTATTTACAATGTCTATAGACAGAGAGCTGCCCCCGCCCACACCAGGCTCTGTATGTACAATGTCTACAGACAGTGAGCGGCCCCCGCCCACACCAGGCTCTGTATGTACAATGTCTACAGACAGTTAGCGGTCCCCGCCCACACCAGGCTCTGTATATACAATGTCTATAGACAGAGAGCTGCCTCCGCCCACACCAGGCTCTGTATGTACAATGTCTATAGACAGAGAGCTGCCTCCGCCCACACCAGGCTCTGTATTTACAATGTCTATAGACAGAGAGCTGCCCCCGCCCACACCAGGCTCTGTATGTACAATGTCTACAGACAGTGAGCGGCCCCCGCCCACACCAGGCTCTGTATGTACAATGTCTACAGACAGTTAGCAGTCCCCGCCCACACCAGGCTCTGTATGTACAATGTCTATAGACAGAGAGCTGCCTCCGCCCACACCAGGCTCTGTATTTACAATGTCTATAGACAGAGAGCTGCCCCCGCCCACACCAGGCTCTGTATGTACAATGTCTACAGACAGTGAGCGGCCCCCGCCCACACCAGGCTCTGTATGTACAATGTCTACAGACAGTTAGCGGTCCCCGCCCACACCAGGCTCTGTATGTACAATGTCTACAGACAGTGAGCAGCCCCCGCCCACACCAGGCTCTGTATGTACAATGTCTATAGACAGAGAGCTGCCACTTCCCACACCAGGCTCTGTATGTACAATATCCAGGGGCGTAACTACCACAGGTGCAGGGGTTGCGATCGCACCCGGGCCCTCAGCTTGCAAGCAAAAACCTGCTTATAGGCCTACCGCATTATGAGGTTTCATAACTTTGCAAAACTGATCAATAATTAAAAAGAAAAATCTTAATTACTGTTAAATCACATTTCTCTATCACAAGGTTAACACATTTAGATAAAGGTGTTTAAAAAGTATAAGGCTCCATTCACACTGTGGGTTTGTGGACTGTTTTTGCTCATCAATTTTTGTAGCTAGAACCAGCAGTAGGTGATAAATACAGAAGTGGCGACATGTTTCTATTATACTTTTCCTCTGATTGTTCCCCTCTTGGTTTTGGGTACAAAAACTCATGAGAAAAAACTGACCAAAAACGCACAGTGTGAACGGAGCTTTAAAGATCCATGATATCCTTTGCAAACATTTCCAAAACTCCTATTCTGCTTGTTTTCTATTTATGCTACCAAAACATCATAGACGCTGTCCTACAACAACCCCCATCTTAATTATTTTGTAAACATGTTCATGGTTTGGCTCACAGCGGGGTGAACCGTTCCAAATAAATCCGACTTACCCTAATTTGATTTTTTAGCAAATTGAATGGAAATGGTAACATTACTCTGCATTGATGCTTAGACCTCGTATTGTTCCACAAAGTCCGGTGTTTTGCCAACTCACTGGGTGAACGGATCATGTAATGGATCTCAATCTTACCCACTTGTGTTACATCGGAGTAGATGATGGTTTGTAGCCGGTCACAGCCGTAACTGAGTTACTTACTTGGATGATTTACAAATCCCGAATGATTCGCGGCCTCGGAAAACGATGTATAGATGGAGCAAGAAAAAGTCTCAATTTCTTACCTATTCGAGTAAATGTCATAAGAACCAAAGTATCAAAATTCAGAAGGGATATTTTTTATTTTATTAGCAGCAAGCGGATCCTTTTCACAAACATTCACTTTTTTTATTTATTATATTTATTCCTAAATTTTATGTATCTTTCGTTCTCCAACTTGACGTTAACGATTGCTGTTAAACTTTTCTTTTTTCACCCTCTCATTAGAATACAAGGAGGTAATAATAATCTTTATATAGCGCCAACATATTCCGCAGTGTTTAAGAGATACTACTACTTCATTGTAATAAGGAAACATCCGGTTGTCGCCACGAGCGCTTCCAGGAAAGGATAGAAGTCTTCTTGTTACTTCCAAATTGTCTTTATTCTGATTAAAACAATGTATTTCGGCTAAAATATCTAAAATAGCCTTCCTCAGGTCACCTGAATCCGGCGCTCCCTAACATGGGTGTCTATGGGGCTGGATCCGTGAGGATCCGGGAACCTGACACCAGCGGCTGCACGCTGCTGTAATTTCAGGACTGCTAGCCGCAATCTTGAGTAATCAGCAGCTGCGGCTGCTATTAGAGGCATATTTGCCCTCCACTTCTGTTTGCAAATCCGGTCCAGGATTGTCAGGGTCACTCCGGTCAGCCCCATACCTGATGGTGCCGTGGTGTGAAGTAGGGCTTAGAGAGTGAGTAAATCACTGCTTGCACTACTTTTTGATCGCCTTCACTAGGGATTAAAAAAACTAATGCGGATATAGTAAAAACTCAGTAGAAAAAAGCTGCCAAAACCGCAGCGTTTATCCGCAGACAGGAAAGGTTGTGTGTGCCCTAGCCCTAACACCCAGTTTATAGTAAGACCATTATATCTCAAGCGTACTGTAAATCTTTATTTTTATTACCCATCTTCCTTATTTAATATTAACTGTATTTTTCTCACAGAGCAATGGCTGCTGCTTCTCAAAGAACAACATTTTATAATATATACTGTTGAAATTCCTTTAAAAAAACTGGACACACAACAAGAAAAAAACTTAGGCCGGTCCAAGATTGGACGTTTGATATAAATCCATCATTCAATGCAGCATGAACATTTGTGACAGTTGCAGAAAGCAACTTGCAAAAGAGAAAAATACTCTGCAGGCACAACATTAGAAGAACCTGTAACTTCCAACACAGAGGATTTTATAAATCCTGATGTAACAATAGAGGATTTGAATAAATCACCTTCTAACATCGAAGAGAATTAAGATAATGAGGTGGGAGAGGCATCATTCCTCTCAGAACGGTACAGGCTTTTATTTGATATGTCACAAGACTATGTTTCTTAATATTTTGTTATTAATTTTGTTATATTTTGTCAATAATCTGCATATTCATAAACGCTCATTAACATAATGAGCTGGTCTATGACTCACTGAATGTCTATCACATTATCAATCTCACAAGATAATAGGAATCTATAGAACAGTTACTAATGCTCCACAGCTCAGACCACTTTGTGCTGCAAAGTACAGTATATGTATGTATATATATATATATATATATATTTATATATTTATTATATAATTTATCATATATAATTAATGTATAATTTATTTGATCTGGAACTGAGTGATGACTTATTTTTTGCGCACTCAGCTGACATTTTTACTGATACCATTGCTGGGTAGATGTAATATTTTGATCTCTTCTTATTGTATTTTATTGCGATGTTGCAACAGCCAAAAAATGTATTTTTTTGTTATGCTATTTACCAAACAGTTTGATTGATTAATTTTATATTTTGATGGGAAATTTCTAAATGCAGCGATATCAAATCTATGTTTTTTTTTTTTTGCTTTATTGTCAATGGGGCAAAAGGGGGATGACATGAACTTTTGTGTGTTTTGTTTTTAACTCTTTTACTGTATTTACTAGTCCCCTAGGGAACTTGAAGCTGCGATTTGCTAATCACTTGTGCTTATGGAGCAGTGCATCAGCACCGGCCCGGCTCTGTACAGCAATAATTACCTGTCATGCGCTCAGATTGCACTGACTTCTGCTGTGTGTGTGTTTGTGTCTGGATTCCTTCAGGAGCTGTATGAGGTACGGATGTGAAGGTCTTGAGCTCTGCTGCTGGTGATGTAGGTATAGATGTGAAGGTCTTGTGCTCAATTGCTGGTTGATGTGAGGCTGGGTGTGGCTCACCTGGAGATTCCTCCCCCTGGCCTTTAAGTAGCCTTCCCTTTCCTCTGTCAGGCGCCACTGATAGAGGTATTTACTCTTGGTCACTGAGCCGTGAAGACGCCTTGCTGCTGAGCTAAAGTCTCTACTGGAGTTCTATTTCTTTGGGAGTAGCTGTGATCCCTGACCTGTGGGTGGAGGTAGGGGCCCTCAGTCTAGGGCTAATCAGGAGCTTAGGAAAAAGGGTGGCGGTTCAGAACTCCTCACCTTTAGAAGTACCTCTGAGAACAGGGCAAGCCAAGGACCCCAGCAACAGGGTCAGATTAGGCTGCCCTGACCCCCTTCGCCCATCACACCATCTAATTACCTAATTCCCTAACCTCCTAAGCATGATATCACCATCTCCTATAAATTTCACTCACAGGGGTCATCCACTGACTCTCAGCTATCAAGAAAACCCATAAGCACCCTGAGATCATGTCACAGAAGCGCCTATAGGAACTGTGAACAAGGTGCCCCCCCCGACCACTTCCAGCGGATGTTAAATCCTTAAATCCTGCTGTCAGAGATTGACAGCTGGAGTTAACTGGTTAACATCCATGGTCAGATCCCCAATCCACCTGCCGCTATTAAAGGCACAGGATGGCTGATTAAATGCAGATCTGATCTCATTGAGATCTCAGAGACTTGAGATCTCGATCAGCACATGGCCGCCCCAGGCACCATATTTCTTAAGTCTTCCATATCTATTGCTAGGAGGTTAATGATATCAGCATTGCAATGCCAGGAGATCCACTGCTCCCAGCCCAGGGCCCACGGCATGCCCTCTCATGCTGCCGCCAAGCCCACCTCCTGTGACCCCGCTCCACTGTCGCTCCGCTGCCCTGGTAAGTTACTTTGGCCTTTAAGAAGTACCCTGATTCTCCCTAATTCTGGGGGGGGGGAGTGCACCTTATAGTAATAAAAATACAGTATATTACATTACATTTTCAAACTGTTCAGTGAAAAAAAAAAGCCTTTTAGCCAGAAATAATACAAGTAAAATAAAATGTCTATATCTTTTAATAAGGTGGAAGAGGTGACAGGTGTTCTTGAACTTAGGAACGGTTACTGTAATTAAAAATGTAATGTCTTTGCCCTTTTCCATCAGATACACAGGTAATCGAGGTCAAACAGATCCAACAATTGCAAAAGTTGTATGAAATGAAAGTCCAGTCAATCATTTTCTAATGTGACTGACTTTCCTCTATTCTCTAAATCTTTAAGTTAAGTTATTGCCTCTCGTTTATCGTTGGTTCTGATGGACAAGAGCTCCAACTATGGCGTGCCGTAAAAGTGCCGGTCCTAGACGACGGAGAGGCAGAGAGCGCTTCTCTTGTGATTAACAGGCGCACTTGTTCTTTGAAAAGACATTGTTAGCTGCGAAAGGCTACAATAAATTTCCGTTTGCCTTTGCACACTTGCACTGATACACTTAGAGGAGCACGTATTATACTCAAGGGTCCTTCTCCGAGTGCCAAGAATTGGTGTACTTCAAAACCAAAACAAAATAAAAAGAGACACTTCAGTGAAGATTCCCGTCCTACTGAGGATAGAAAATACGTTATTCATTATCCAGGGGTGTGCCTGTAATAAGGCAACCGGGGGCAGCTGTCAGCGGCAAAGAAACAAACATAAGGAGTGGCAAGTGAACGGAATGTAATGGCAACTGTGATAACATTAATGCAACGCACTTAATAGGGTTATCCCTCCTTGAATATTAGTTATACATGTTAAAGCACCACTCCAGCGATTGTTTGTTTTTTAAGCACTGGAGTTGCACTTTATATCTAAGCCCCTTGCCCCCGGTCATATACTCACCTTAATAATAATAATATTTATTCATTTATATAGCTCTATTAATTTCACAGCACTTTACATACATTTGCAACACTGACCCCATTGGGGCTCACAATCTAAACATCCTATAATGTAGGCAAAGAAATCCTTAATCCAACGATGTCTTACATAGATTACTGGCTGCAGCTGTGCAGACACAATCAAAGAATTGAGTTTTAGAAACACAGGATAGCTGAGAAAGCTGCCTCTACCCGCACCAGGTTCTCTATAGAGGTTGTTCATTGACTGTGAAGTGTTAATCACAACAGGGGACGTGACAAAGTCATCCAGTAATGGTAATCCCCAGGTGATGAAGCTTTTAGTTTAGGCTGAAGGCACACTGTCCGTGTGCCTCGTGCGAGTGCAATGCGAGGGAGACTCGCATTGCCCTCGGACCAGTATCAGTAAATGATACTGGTCCCATTAGTGCGTTTTACACGCACTGAACTCGCATTGCGAGAGTGCCCATTCAAAGTATATGGGTGCGAGAAAAACTCACACTTATACAGCACACTGTGCGATAGTCGCACGCACGCTTGTGCTATTACAATGTATTCAAACATTGCTGCTGTCAAAGAGTGTTTGAATTTGCTGATTTCCCGACACAGTATGTAATCATCTTTCACCACTGTGACAGCAGCGGTGAAAGATGAATCGTAAAAACACAGCCGCTCTCCACGGTTTGAATTTGTTGGGGTTAACCTGCATATTAACTCCATCTGCAGCCTCTGTGCTGCATGTCAGCTGTGAGGCTGCAGATGTGGCTAATAATTCGGTTTATGCAGGGTTAACCCCATGTTTGTGTGGTGCCAGCTCGTGTCCGGGTATGTCCACACTCCCTGGACACAAGCTGACGTCACAGAATGTGTCAGTAGGGGTTAATTAAGTCTATTAATAAAAGCTGGCAATTATAGCTATTCAGTAAATTACTGTATTTGCCGGGCGGCTCCAGCATTCAGGAGCTGTCCACGGTACTGTACTATAACAGCGTAAAATGACAGCCACTGTACTTGGTTCTGAAATTTCACTCTCTTATTACAGTGCAAAGCTGGTTAAAGCTGGGTGCTCACCGTGGTCCTGAAGACTTTCAGATTGAGATCAACACCCAGCTTTAACCAGGTTGACTGTCACGCTGGGTGTGGGGAGACACCCAGCGCTGGATGATGAAGGGAAGAGGGGGGAAGAAGGGAAGGAGTCCCTGATGCTAAGGGCAAAAAGGGGGCATGCTGACCCCTAGAAAAACTAGCTCTGACATCTGGCTCCCATAACATCCCTATACAGTTTCCACAACTGATGACGCCAGGCTACTTATTCCTTGACTATCCCTGGACTACCACTACACAGGGATCAGAGTGGGTGATCACTAGTCAGCTCGGCTAGCAACTAAAGAAACACACAAGGGAAACAAACAAAGAGGGAAGAGATACATGCAGATTGAGCAGATCCAAGCTGCACACCAACAGACTCCAGTAAACACTGCTTTGAGCTAGGATGCAACCAGGATCACCTGAACAGCTATCACCAGCAGTGCATCCTGGGAGTCAAGGGGAATATATAGGCAGCTGAAGGTAAGGAATCAGCTGGGTCCTAGTGACCTCCAGTATTAACTAAAAGCCTCTTAAAACGACAGACATTTTCTTAGGATTTTGACTGTTTGGCCAAAGGCTGGAACCTTTTGCGAGTGGCTTCTACCGTCTCATCCGTGCCTCCTGACACACCCGTAACAATGACTAAGACATGTCTGTATATCAAGACCAAGATGTACAGACTCTATTATTCAACGCGTTTCAGAGCGTGTCCCCGCTCCTTCATCAGGTATGCACACATAATCATGTAACTGTGTGTATTCCTGATGAAGGAGCGGGGACACGCTCTGAAACGCGTTGAATAAAGCACCATTTCCCTTTGATCCCTTGTGGTCCTTTCCAAAGTACAGCTTGCACGGATCGCAATAAAAACACCGTCCATTCGGATCTGCATTGGCTGTAGCCGTCACATGCACATCCAGCGAGAAACGGAAGCAAACACATTTGTGGACTACCGAAGCAGTGCTGAAGGAGAAGTGACCGGGGATGGGTGAGTATTAGGCCTTTTATTTTTTATTTTTATTAAAGGGTGGACAATCTTTGAAAGGCTTTATTTTTGTTTTTAACTGGTTAACCCCCTTAATTGTATGATACATAGGGAAATAAGAGTATAACCATTAAGCTCCGACCACTGTAGGGACACAATACGGAATTATTTTTACTCACTTGGTGGATTGCTATTACTATATCTCTCATTGTCATATCCTGTTGAGATACCTGTCCATGTTTTTAGTTTCTTCGTCGTATTTGTATATCTATAAGAACGAGACTGTCACCGGCGGCTGCAAGGTTCAGCAATCTGTCAGCCGGCTGGCCTGATAAAGACAGTGGAAAAAACTAGGTGACTCTGGAGACTCTTCTTAGGAACTGAGCAGTTTGCCTGCGAAAAAAAAAATAAAAATCAATGTTTTCCCACGACGGCGTCAGTTCAAGTGTAAATACGGGAAGCCGAATGAAAATCCCAAAATACATATATAAATATATAAGACAGTATTAGTAAGCCGGGCTAGCAGAACGTGATGGATCTGGACTGTGACAAAGAGAATTGGAAGCATTTCTCAGGGGAACAACAATAGGAGCTTGGAAGAAATGTTTCCCTTGATTTCTCGCTGTGAAGCCGATCGTTTTACTGTTAGATTGACTAGTCTGCCGGATTCTTATATATTTTACAAATCACAAGCCGTGCCGCTTAAACGTGAAAAATGTAAACGTCTTCTGGAATTTCATGTATTGAAAGGTGTTTTGTGTTCCGTCGTGTCAGAATTAAATAAACATCTTTTTTTTAAAAAAAAATGTTTAACGTCGACTCTTACGGGAATTTTGCAAAGAAGCCGAATTGCCGAGAATCTTACAAGAGCGGCTTGTTAACTTCAGAGCGACGCCGGCTGTGAGCGAGAACGAAAGTGCAGGTTGTTAAACAGAGAAGGGAAAACTGATCTGTAGATACAATTTCGGCACAAGACTGCTGCAGCCAATCAGTGACTCCTGTGGTCACATGACAAAGTTCTGGCATGAGCGCCGAGACTACTCATTGGTCAGTGCTGTAATCCTGGAAGCCTGGAAACACTGACTGGTGGAGGAATACCGCAGAGTAGTAGTCCAGTAATTTCAGGATAGAGTTGCGGGACACAGACTCAAGGACAAGGACAACAACAACAAGGGAAATGGATGCCTCCCTTTAGAGGCACAAACACTTGATCGTTACACTTCACCAGTGAGAAGTTCTGCTTCATGGTAATCAAGTTTACATGGGATACCGGAAATTCTTGTGAGTCGCCATTAACACACAGGCGGCTTTTTTTGGCTTCCAGACTTCTAGGATATCGGTACAGTATTACATTGCACCTCCTTAAAGCACCACTACAGCATTTTTTTAATTACTGCACTGCTGGAGTGTTGCTTTAAAGCTAAGTCTCCTGCCCCAAGTATTATGCTCTGTCTTTGGCGGCATCACTAGGGATGGGCGAATAGTAGCGGACTCAGGGGACTCGCTACTCACCGATTTTCCTTAGGATTTACTCGGGGGTAGCGAGTCCCTGTACTTTTGCAGTGTATCTATACAGATACACTACAAAAGTACCCTAAAAGTTAATCTAAGGGGTTAAAAACAAAAAACATTCATACTCACCTTCTGTGGGGCCTGTACCTTATGTACCGGTACCGGTACCGAAGACCTCCAGATGTCACAAGACCTCAGATCACCGGGAGAAGATGGGCTGAAGGACCTTTGAGATTTCAGCCAATCAGCATGCGGCTAGCAGTCACATGGGTTTGTCACGTGGCCGCACTGCCAGCCAATGAGCGATCTAGCAATCTGATTGGCTGGCAGTGCGGCCACGTTACAAACCCATGTGACCGGTAGCCGCATACTGATTGGCTGAAATCTCATAGGTCCTTCAGCCCATCTTCTCCCGGTGATCTGAAGTCTTGTGACGTCCGGAGGTCTTCGGTCCCGGTACATAAGGTACAGGCCCCACAGAAGGTGAGTATGAATGTTTATTGTTTTTAACCCCTTAGATTAACTTTTAGGGTACTTTTGTAGTGTATCTGTATAGATACACTGCAAAAGTACAGGTTACTATTCGTACTCGCTGGACTCGCAAGGAGTACCGAGACTCGGACCCGGACTCGTTAGAGTCCAGCGATTCCGAGTATTTCATGATTTGCCCATCCCTAGGCATTACCTTTTTCCAGGATTGTTCTGGTCTATCTGTGGTATTTCTGACCTGCCAGCAGTTCCAGTATGTCATGGAGCTCACCAAAGGTCATAAATAAATACAAGTCTGTAGGAGCCTCATCCTGGCTTCATCTCTGCTTGAATGGCCTGGCTTCAGCTTGGCTTTGTCATCGCAGCTTTGTCATCTCGCCATTGTCATCCCGGCTTTGTTGTCCCACCTTTGTCATCCCGGCTTTGTGGTCCCACCTTTGTCATCCCGCCTTTGTCGTCCCGGCTTTGTCGTCCCGGCTTTGTTGACTCTGCTTTTTCATCCCGGCTTTGTCGGCCCGCCTTTGTCGACCCAGCTTTGTTGTCTCGACTTTGTCGTCCCGGCTTTGTTGACTCGGCTTAGTCGTCCCAGCTTTCTCAACCTGGCTTTGTGGTCCTGGCTTTGTGGTCCTGGCTTTGTCGGCCCGGCTTTGTCGGCCCGCCTTTGTTGTCTAGCTTTTTTCTGGCTCTTGACCTTTTGTGACATAACTTCTGACTTTGTTCAGCTAGTCAGAAATTAAAGGCACAAGATGGTGCCGTGGGACGAGAGAAGCATCAGTAAGAGGTAAAACCACAGGAAGGTGAGTATGTGACCGATGGAAGGGCATTTGCTTTTAAATCACCACTAAAGCACTGAAAAAAACCCCAATTGAGTGGTTCTTTAAAGGTGTGTTCTCAATAGATACATTTATCATCAGCATAATGGTGGGGATCCCACTGCTGCATGTGTTCTAGATTACAGGTGCAGAGCCCTCATTTTTCCCCACTGCCTCTAGAAATGAATGGAGCGGCACGAGCTCTGACATTCATTGTCAATGGAGCTGAAATATTTGTGAGCACCATAAAGGCTAAAAATCAAACTTGATGGTATTAGTTAATGGAGGAATAGTGGAGTCAATCAAAGACTTATCACTACTTTTTAGGTGACACCCCAGGTTCTCAATAACCTGGCTCTAGTACTTGGTTCTGTACTAGCTGAGGACGGATGACGGTTCAGATGATGTCGGTGCTCCTGACTTGCACTATGTCTCCCATTAGCAATATTCTGGAATGATTTGCCTGCTTTAGGATCTCTTTAGTTTTACTCAATGCTTAGTGCTCATTAAAGGGAACCTGTCACCAGGTTTTTGCAACCTAATTTGAGAGTAGCATAATATAGGACCCGAGATCCTGATTCCAGCGATGTGTCACTTACTGGGCTGCTCAGTGTAGTTTCGATAAAATCACTATTTAATAATTTGGAGATTATCATTAGTCTGTTAGTCTGCCATATTCACAAACTACTAAATCTGGAGCGGAGAAAACACTAATTTTATCAAAATGACAGCAAGCAGCTCAGTAAGTGACACATTGCTGGAATCAGGGTCTCTGTCTCTACATTATGCTTCTGTCAGATGGGATGGCAAAAACCTAGTGACAGGTTCCCTTTAAGGCTGGAATATCTAAGGCTGTGTTCATATATAGCCATGGTGCTGTTTTTGCCACAATCAGGGCACACTTGTATCTTTGAGGTGTACAGGGGGAGTAAGGGGACAATGTAATCATTTGGGAAATGCTTAACAGAAGCAGAAAAACATTTGTGGTGTTTGTTGAGAAACTTAGAATCTGCTGATGGGTTCTCTTTAATATAAGTAGTGTTGAGTTGGCTGACTATTTACCCTCTATAGTGTAGTATCACCTGGAGCTGTGCCAATACATTGTGTCCCAATTGGGTAACAGACTCCTGAGCAAGCGGTGCAATGAAGAGAATGCGGCACAGTAGGTAAGTCGCTTGACATTGGAGGGAGGTCACTTGGCATAGGAGGGAGGTCACTTGGCACAAGAGGGAGGTCCGAGGCAGAAGAGGGAGGTCCCATGGCATGGGAGGGAGGTCATGCGGCACAGGAGGGAGAACACATGACATAGGAGGGAGAACACATGACATAGGAGGGAGGTCATGCGGCACAGGAGGGAGAACACATGACATAGGAGGGAGGTCACGCGGCACAGGAGGGAGAACACATGACATAGAAGGGAGGTCGCACGGCACAAGAGTGAGGTCACGCAGAACAGGAGGGAGGTCTTGTGGCACAGGAGGGAGGTCTTCTGGCACAGGAGGGAGGTCACTTGGCACAAGAGGAAGGTTCGCAGCACAAGTGGGAGGTCATGCGGCACAGGAGGGAGAACACATGACATAGGAGGGAGGACATGCGGCACAAGAGTGAGGTCACGCAGAACAGGAGGGAGGTCTTGTGGCACAAGAGGGATGTCTTGTGGCATAGGAGAGAGGTCATGCAGTACAGGAAAGAAGTCAGGCGGCACAGGAGGGTGGTCCCGTGGCACAGAAGTGAAGTTTTGCGGCACAGGACGGAGGCCTTGTATCACAGGAGGGAGGTCCCGCTCCTCCATTTATGTTTTCCACTCATTCTGAAGAAGATGAGCCCACTATAGGGATCAAAATGGTAATTAGAGTCGGAGACCAGAAATTACAAGTTTCTTACATTCCAACTAGTTATTAGAGTTGAGCTGTTTTCTCTTTTTCTCCTAAGTGTCAGATACCCTTTAACATTTTAACCAAAATGCAAACCCGGTTGTTTTAATTGCATGTTCATGCTTATCCTGGGAAAAGTTCTTTTGGGTTTGACATTTTACGACTGAAGAATCAAGTTATTATGACAATCGTGAAAGAAGCCGGCGTGCAACGCTTGTCATCAGTCATCACCCTTCTCTGAGGCGTATTATTGTTTCCTGGACATTAATAACCATTTTTCAGCTACTCGGAGAAACTTGGGAGGTCAATTCCATCATTATTGTTTGTTCCTGGTGGCATTTTAATAGTCATTGAGCTCTTAGGAGAACTGAGACTAACAGTAATGTGAGATTTACAGTAGTGCCGCGGTGACCAGGGGCCACTCTTTTTTTTTGAAGGACTCGTTTCTATAATGGAATGTGAGCAACTGCTGTAAACAACCGATACATCACATGTAAAATGTACACCGACTGCCATCGCCAACTTAATGCCAGTCACATGGGAATATTTGGCAAAGCAAAAGAAATACACATACTACGTATTACTTATCTCTTGTATCTGTGATGGAAAGGCAGCTCTGAGCAGGACGCCGAGATTGAGTTACATCACGAGCAGCTGTTTTGGAGAATTGACCATATTTTCTCACCACCACCTGTTGGCTTTTATTGTTTAAGTGTTGTAGGGTGGTGGACAGCCCGGTGGAAGGGATGAGGCTCGGTGGCTGATTTGTGTGCAGAAAGCACAGGGTTGTTGGAGCATTTTAGTACTCAATGAGCTAAGTAAGATAACCCCTTGTGTATTCTACGGAGCAGCTGTTGTAAATGTGATCTTCAGACTTTCCTGCTTGATTTTTTTTTTTAACCATATGTAAGTGAATATATGAAGAATATCTAAGTTTAGGTAGGAGGACTTTCATATCCAGCATTGCTGTGCAGAATAAAGCAGAAGAATAATTATCATTGATTGTCACAATTCCTCCGTGCATGTGTTATTGCTGTGTTTGGTATCTGGTGTGCTGGGCTGTCAGTAGCTGATTGACAGCGCCAGGCTTCCATTCTGGTCCTGGTGCTCAGGGTTCCATCTTCCTTGTGATTGCTCTGCTACTTTACTGAGCAGCCTCTCACACACCTCTGCCAGTTGTACATTCTGTTTGAGTGGTGCTGTAGGCCTGCATAACTGTGTGATCATGGCCAAGAGGAGGAAGGGCTTAAACTCAGCGCTGCCGTGGAAAGGTTTCAGCAAAAATATTAAAAAATTACATTTTTATTTGTCTATGCATTTTGGAGATGAATTTCCCTTCTTCACATCAGAGATTTTTTTTCCTGAGGGAGATTCATCCCTGAAACGCATAGAGAAATAAAAGTCACATTGTTCAGTACTTTGGCTGAATCCTTGTCCATGGCAGCGCTCTGCTCAACCCTTCCTTCTCCTGGCTTTGATTTATCCTTCTATGGGGGCTGCAGTAGCCGTCATTAATATTTTCAGATTGTTGTGAGTTTATCACAACCGTCTCAGGTGAGCGCTCCAAGGGTCTGTCCTCACCGGAAACATATGTAGGGTGAAGACCCAATGCTCTATCCAGTATCTAGTTCTGATCGTTATTATCTGACCTTGGATTGTTGCCTGATTACTGTTCTGCTCCCTGTACTTGATGTGATCTCTTGCTATTTTGCCCTAACTATGCCCCAGTTGACTCCCTGAATTTTCTTCATGCGGAGAACACCATAATCACCATATTAAGTGGCCCTTTCAGTCAATATCCAGCTCTCTTGCAAGATTAGAGATATGACAAGGAATACCAAGGCCAGGTATCCATCCACAGACAGCTGTTTCGGGGTTTGCCCCTCATCAGTGTGGAGTAGGATTCTGGCTAGGTGGGAGCAATGCCTGGTAGACCAACATCACAAAGCACTCACTGATCTCAGGGAGACCAGTCCAAGAAAACACTGTGGGCAGCTGGCTAAAGCGCTCAACACAGTGAATTCCTAGGCGCATTGCCTCCTGGGAATTATGAATATGCAAATAGAGTCTGTGGAGCCTCGGCTAGGAGGCTCAAACACAGGACTAGCCAGATATCCTTCCAGGGAAGGACCCAGCCAAGGGGTTGCTCCTTGGGTAGAACACCATAACCACCATGTTAAGTGGCCCTTTTAGTCAATATCCAGCTCTTTTACAAGCTTAGAGATGTGACAAGGGAATACCAAGGCCAGGTATCCATCCACAGACAGCTGTTTCGGGGTGTTGCCCCTCATCAGTGTGGAGTAGCATTCTGGCTATTGGAAGCAAGGCCTAGTAGACCAACATCACAAAGCATTTACTGATCTCTAATCTTGCAAAAGAGCTGGATATTGACTGAAAGAAAGGGCCGCTTAATATGGTGGTTATGGTGGTCTCCGCAAGGAGCCACCCCTTGGCTGGGTCCTTCCCTGGAGGGATATCTGGCTAGTCCTGTGTTTGAGACTCCTAACCGAGTCTCCACAGACTCTATTTGCATATTCATAATTCCCAGGGGGCAATGCACCTGGGAATTCACTGTGTTGAGCACTTTAGCTGGCTGCCCGCAGTGTTTTCTTAGACTGGTCTCCCTGAGATCAGTGAATGCTTAGCACTGTACGGGGGCTCAGTGGTTAGCACTGTACAATGGCTCAGTGGTTAGCACTGTACGGTGGCTCAGTGGTTGGCACTGTACGGTGGCTCAGTGGTTAGCACTGTGTGGTGGCTCAGTGGTTAGCACTGTATGGTGGCTCAGTGGTTAGCACTGTATATGGTGGCTCAGTGGTTAGCACTGTATGGTGGCTCAGTGGTTGGCACTGTACGGTGGCTCAGTGGTTAGCTCTGTATGGTAGCTCAGTGGTTAGCACTGTATTGTGACTCAGTGATTAGCACAGTATGGTGGCTTAGTGGTTAGCACTGTAATGTGGCTCAGTGGTTAGCACTGTATGGTAGCTCAGTGATTAGCCCTGTATGGTGGCTCAGTGGTTAGAACCGTACAGTGGCTCAGAGGTTAGCACTGTATGGTGGCTCAGTGGTTAGCACTGTATGGTGGCTCAGTGGTTAGCACTGTACGGTCGCTCAGTGGTTAGCACTGTATGGTGGCTCTGTGGTTAGCACTGTATATGGTGGCTCTGTGGTTAGCACTGTAGGGTGGCTTAGTGGTTAGCACTGTATGGTGGCTCAGTGGTTAGCACTGTAATGTGGCTCAGTGGTTAGCACTGTAATGTGGCTCAGTGGTTAGCACTGTACGGTGGCTCAGTGGTTAGCACTGTATGGCGGCTTAGCAGTTAGCACTGTATGGTGGCTCAGTGGTTAGCACTGTATGGTGGCTCAGTGGTTAGCACTGTATGGTGGGTCAGTGATTAGCACTGTATACGGTGGCTCAGTGGTTAGCACTGTATGGTGGCTCAGTGGTTAGCACTGTATGGTGGCTCAGTGGTTAGCACTGTATGGTGGCTCAGTGGTTAGCACTGTACGGTGGCTCAGTGGTTAGCACTGTACGGTGGCACAGTGGTTAGCACTGTATGGTGGCTCAGTGGTTAGCACTGTATGGTGGCTTAGTGGTTAGCACTGTACAGTGGCTCAGTGGTTAGCACTGTATATGGTGGCTCAGTGGTTAGCACTGTATGGTGGCTCAGTGATTATCACTGCAGCATTGGGCAGCCTTAGGGTAAGTGCACATCAGTCGTTTTGTGGGCTGTTTTTGGACGTTTTACGTCGGCGTTTTCTGCTGAGTTTTATGTTAATTTATGTTAATCCTAGCCACCGTCTGGGTTAACATGATACTCAATGGAGTTTAGAAAACGCTGTCTACATTAGAATGTTTTTCTTCTGGTCGTTTTCAGTCAAAACTGAGTTTTTTCAGTCAAAACTGAGTTTTTACAACGTTTTTCAAAGAATAGAGCAAGTGACTTCTTTCCTCCGTTTTTCCAGCGCTTCCAGCTGATCAAGTGCACAAAAAACTCAGTTTTCAAAACAGCCGAGAAAAACGCTGGAAAACCCGGCGTAAAACGAGCAAAAAACGAGGGACACTGCTGAGCACAGAAAACTCAGTTTCTTCTAAAAAAACCCAGGTTTTTGGACGTTCTGCAGAGATGCACAAACGTCAGATGTGCACTTACCCTTAAGATCCCTGCAAGGACAACTTCTGCAAGTAGTATGTTCTCCCCATGTTTGCGTGGGTTTCCTCTCCAATTTCCTCCCTCACTCCAAAGACATAGTGATAGGATGCTTAGATTGTGAGCCCCAATGGGGATTGTATTGCTAATGTACGTAAAGCGTTGAGGAGTTAATAGCACTATATAAGTGTATAAGTATTTCTTTTTATTATATTTAAGTCCCTATTCTTTAATACTTTGATCAGTGAAGAACCCTATAGGGAATCAGCTTTGGATCAGTGGAAGTGTGTCGAGGCTGCCATATTTAAAGCGACTACAATAATGTTTGGTTTGCAGTCCTGGGATGTTGATAAATACTCTAACGGTTTATTCCAGATACTAAGGAAGTTTATTTATGATACATATTATTACAATCAGCTTACTGCCTGGATATACCATTTACCATTATTAAAGAACTGAGTATTCCCTCTTACAATTATGCAAAATATAAAGCAATTTGGCATCACGTCTGTTTACAACAATATTACATTGTTAGCGGAGGAGCGTAATGGCTGGCGTACCCATGAAACGCCGCGCTCTCGATAAGCCTCCCGTACGAGGGGACACTAACTCTTGGACGATTATAAATAATTGCGTTCTCTACGGCGGGATGTTATCATGAAGATTGGGAATCATTTCCTCTGGAATTGGGTGTTTGCTTTCTCAGCAATGTTTTAATTGAAATGAATTTGAATGAGAAACATCTCATTACTAACGACGTCGGTGGAAGTCGGCGTACATTCTGTTTGGTGGTTTATATATATATCCTTCACGGATAACTTACATTTTATTTTTGCCGTGCGCCCTGAATAAGAAAAAAAAATATTTGACATCTGTTTAGATAGTTTAACTGGTTTATTGTTTGGCTGCGAAATGTTATGTGGATTTCAATTGGAAAGTGATTTTCTGTTGAGGTAGACTGTTTAGCACTGAAAGGGAATATACTATCTTGTAAGAACATTTCTGTTTTATGTTTTAGTAGATATAGTGATGTGGAAATAATACTCGCTGATTAAATTTAAAGACTGTGATTTCAGCAAAACCTGGGTCAAGTTACAATAATTTTTCGTTACCTGCAGTACTGGCGTTCACCATCGCTGAAGATTGAGATTTACATAGAATATAATGCAACAGCGCCCCCCCCACCCTCCAGCCATTATCTAGTGTAGATGATACATCGTATTTTATTTTTTAAAACAACTGAGTAAAGTGAATAAGAATGGGACGGTGGAATAGTATAAATCTTCTATTATGAGGAAAATAGGCACCATGTGGCGAAAGATTCTTAGACAGTTTGAGGATTTTTTTTTTTATGGAGAGAACCTCCACTTAATCTTCAGATGATAAAATAATAACACTAATATTTATTCACTCATATAGCGCTATTAATTTCATTGGACTTTACATACATTTGCATCACTGTTCCCATTGGGGCTCACAATCTAAACATCCTATCAGTCTTTGAAGTGTGGGAGGAAACCGGAGAATACAGAAGAAACCAATACAAACACGGGAGAACAAACAAACTCCTTGAAGATGTCATCCTTGGTGGGATTTGAACCCAGGACCCCAGTGCTGTAAGGCTGCAGTGCTAACCACTGAGCCACCATACGGTGCAAACCACTGAGCCTCCATACAGTGCTAACCACTGAGCCACCATACAGTGCTAACCACTGAGCCACCATACAGTGCTAACCACTGAGCCACCATACAGTGCAAACCACTGAGCCTCCATACAGTGCTAACCACTGAGCCACCATACAGTGCTAACCACTGAGCCACCATACAGTGCTAACCACTGAGCCACTGTACAGTGATAACCACTAAGCCACCATAAAATGGTAACCACAGAGCCACCCTACAGTGCTAACCACTGAGCCACCATACAGTGCTAACCACTGAGCCACCATATACAGTGCTAACCACTGAGCCACCATACAGTGCTAACCACTGAGCCACCATCTTTTCAAGCAGTCTCGAGAGCTTGTTTTGTAATATCATTTATACCATGCCTGATGAAGAGATGTAAGCAGTCTCGAAAGCTGGCTTTGTAGCATCATTTATACCATGCCTGATAAAGGGACGTAAGAAGTCTCGAAAGCTTGCTTTGTAACATCATTTATACCATGCCTGATGAAGAGATGTAAGCAGTCTCGAGTGCTTGCTTTGTAACATAATTTATACCTAGCCTGATGAAGAGATGTAAACAGTCTGGAAAGCTTGCTTTGTAACATCATTTATACTATGCTTGATGAAGAGATGTAAGCAGTCTCGAAAGCTTGCTTTGTAACATTATTTATACCATGCTTGATGAAGAGATATAAGCAGTCTCGAAAGCTTGCTTTGTAACATTATTTCTACCATGCCTGATGAAGAGATGTAAGCAGTCTCGAAAACTTGCTTTGTAACATTATTTATACCATGCCTGATGAAGAGATGTAAGCAGTCTCGAAAGCTGGCTTTCTAGCATCATTTATACCCTTGATGAAGAGATGTAAGCAGTCTGGAAAGCTTGCTTTGTAACATCATTTATACCCTTGATGAAGAGATGTAAGCAGTCTCGAGATTTCGCTTTGTAAGAAGACAACAAAAGGTGGTGTATAAAATAACAATGCTTTACTAAATGCTATACAAAATAAGCATTGTTATTTTTTCTACAATTCAATAGGGTGGCAGTCAGACAAATTTCTGAAACATATTAAGTGTTTCCTAAACAAAAAAAATGATTGTTGGTCATCAATAAAAATGAGTCAACAGTTTGTGCATGCACATGTGGTAACTCTCATGGAAAAATATGGCCCATCTCAAAACTACTGCATTTGACCCAACCGTTTCCTGTACAGAATAAAGTTCCTAGCTGCACAGTCCCTTGTAGCCCCTGTGCAGGCTGGAACATCCCTTACCGCAAAACTAAAAGAAAACAACTCAGACCTGGATGCCTAATAGGCTGTTGAGTATTCCTCGTATCTCCTTAGGAACCGGTGAGAGGTGCAGGTGCACAGCACTATAGCATTGAATAAAGAAGACATGCAGAGAGAGAAGAAAACCTAAGTGAGAAAATATAAAACAGGAATACTAACTGGAAAAAGTAAAGTATTCTATAAGTGCAAGAAAGGAAAGCCTCCTCTTACTTAAGTCTTGGCAGGAGAAAGATAGACAGACTTGACAACAAAGATAATAAACCTTAGCTGGTCTCTAACTGGCATAAATACTTGTCAGTATGGCTGTAACTCCAAGCAGGATCCACATTAGAATATAGCCAGCAGAGAATACCAGGAAGGGGAAGGTATAAATAGCCACACCAACAGTTTGATCGAAGAGATTAAATGATAACTAGAAACAACTGATAATCAGTACTCAGACAGAGACTGAACCTGCTGTGGTTCAGTGGAGGAGGAAGCCGATCACACAGCACAGGGTCGTCACATAGAATCATAAGGCATGAAACATCTCATAAATGGTCCAACAAAATTAAGTTTTTATGTTCCTTATTCACTTTTGGTCCTACATCTTTGTAGGGAACTTCCATCATGGACCTGTTTAGGAATCTGGTTCTCACGATACATGTGAACACTAAGAACACATGATATGTAGAGTACAGTATGTGACATATGTTTAATTTAAACACATACGTTTTCTCTTTTCCTGTTGTTCTTGCTAATATTTCTCAAACTCTTACTGACTAATTAATATAGTAGAACGATGGAAGCCATCTGCCTGTAGGAAAGAGATGCTTATTCATTCACCAACACACCAAACACAGGACATCTGTTGACGACTGCCCTATACACTTGGTTGATTCCTTTCGTCCTTGCGTTGTCATACCATCAAAATTGTGTTATTTTCTTATAATTCTATGATATCCCAGAATATATAAAAAATTAGGACAGTGTTGGATTTGTCCATACCAGAGGACACCCGTCTCTTATACAATGATGGGCACTAAAGGTCCATCAGAATACCTCTCCATTTTGATATGATTTGAACTCAATCCATTTGTAACCAAGTGTACTTCTTCTGGAATAATTTACAATTAACTTGTTGAACTTTATCAATGATACATCCTTTATGCAGTGGTTCCATCCACTCAAAATGGGCTTCCATGGGCAGACTTTCCACTGGCTGCTTTTTTTTGGGCTGCATCTTAGTACCTCACTGGTATCCACTCCTACACCTCTATAGAGGGATCTGGACGTCACTGCAGGGCTCCAAGGTTAATATTTCAGAACAATTGCTTATTTGCAGAGCGAGATAAAGAATCATCAAACAAGCCAGGTGTCATGCAGTAGCCTCTTGCTCCATGGTCGGTTTCAAATTCTGCTAGGGACACAGCCTGGTCAGTCTATGCCCAACTGCTGATGCTTTTCTACTCCTATCTTTGATTTTCTTCTTGCTTTGCTGCTAGTCAGGTGTTATGACTTTCCCATTTCTATCTCTGTCCTGTCATGTCCTGGGTGCAGCTATTTATACTCTCCTTATACCAGCATTCTCTGCTGACTGTTTTTCTATTTTGAGTACTGCAAGGGAGTTCCATCCCTTTTGCTAGGAATTAGCTTGTTAGGCAGAAGCCAGAACGTTAATTACCCAGAGTTTTCTTATTTGTCTTTTGTCCATATTCTTTCAGTTTGTTATTTGTCTGGTAGGAGGTTTCCCTAGCTTGAATTAACTTTTTTCTCCTTTTTTTCTCCTTTGTCTCTTTTGAGCACAAATTTTAAGTTTCCTCTCCTGGGGTTCCTGTCTATTTCTACAGGCTTACCCTATCTGGGTTTTTTGTACATAAAAACCTCCCCTGGTTCTTCAAGAGGTACGATAAAAAACTCAACGGCCTTTTAGGTAGACAGGTCTGAGTTGTGGCATATTATTTATGTGGCTAGGGATATTCCAGTTTGTGCAGGAACCATTAGAGTGTTGCGTAGTTAGAGATACTAGATTGTACAGGAACCAGTAGGGGGTGGATGCATCCACACTGTGATAGATTTTATTCCCCCTTGACCCATGTTGGAATACAAATGTGCATAACACCAGGGTTAAAACTGCAGAATCCAAGTCAATGGCTGAATCTGAATTAAAGAACAAGATTAGGAGTCACTTATTACGCTGTGTGCTTTGTTTCAATACAATGTATTAAAAGCCGTGGATAATAAGAGGAGCACACATTGGGTCTTATCTGTGTGAGTGGTAAAGGTCAGGATATAGTGGGGGCATACCTGGGTAGGTTGTGCCAGCCACAACCACTATCAGAACATATGATCCCGGCTGCAGCAGCCACCATGAGGTAGAAGTAACACGAGCCAAAGAAAAGGTGTAATACCGCGCTGCCAGGAGGAGACACATCAAAGGCTTTAATGTGACTTCTCCTGGCAGCACGCCATTACACCTCTTCCTTGGCTTTTGTGTGATTTCAGTACAATGAGTGTTTTACCAGCAGGAAATTTTCACTGCTGGACTACTTGCCCAAGTGAGACCTGGCCCAACCAAAAGCCCACCACTGATTAGCTACTTACATTAAAAAAACTCTAATTTTAAAGTAAGTGATACATTGTTGGAATTAGGGTTTGTTTTCCTACATTACACTGCTCCCAGATCAGGTAGCAAAAACCTTTTGACAGGCTCTCTACAACTAGAGGCAGGCAGAGTAGACAGGCAACCGAAGGGTCAAACCATCGGTGGTCAAACCAGAGTGGATAATATAAAGGGATCCTCCTTATCTGGGAGTATCCAAACGATACAATATGAGAAAAATAGAACCAATCATCTTATTAGTTTGCAGAATTGGGCTAATCTAATTGGCTGGGGAAAGTGTCAAAAAAGCAACTCTGTAATGTATCCTATTAGAGAGTCATAATCATCAACATTAACAGAAATAAACACATGAAATAGATCCCTCTATATAATATATGTGTGTCACTTTATGGATTGAATTACTGAAATAAAGTCACTTTTTGATGATATTCTAATTCATTGAGACGCTCCTGTATATGACAAAGTTGCTGATTTTCATGAGTATTATTGATTTATGAATTAAAGATGAAAACATAAAACAATGGTGTTTTTTTCTTTAATTTTTGAAACTTTCCTAAGTTGCCCAAGCTTGTTCTTTGACTTATGTGAATGTTACCTTCCAGTATGTAATAGGAAAATAACCGTTAGGAATATTTTGTTGTTCTGTTCCAATTATCGATAAATAGATTTGATTAAAATTAAAAAATTAAATTAAAAAGTGAAAAATTATGGTTTTTAGTGAGCGTTCATGGGATAAGTCTTGAAATGTAAATGTTATTTAATTGTAAAAAAACACACAATACTGCACTGAATGTTAATTATGGGTCACAGAGCAGCTAAGATAATGCTTTTTTTGTGCCATATGACTTATTTTCTCACATTTTTCTGTGTTTTTTTAAAAACTGCATTTTATGGCCGTGTGGGCGTGGACAGCAGCTGAGGATGGGGCAGTGCAATGTGACAGCAGAGAAGGGGTTAACAGATAGCAGACATATGGCAGATCAGAAGCTTCTGCCAAGGGAAGAGGAGTTTGCAATGATCCTGACCTTCTGACATTGCTCAGCAACTGTGTTGTGCTGTAGCCTGAAGTAATCTGATACATTGTCACCTCATCAGCTGCAGTCAGGAGCTCACTCACAGAGTAGGCCATGCCCCCTTTACACTTATATGGTTACATGCCCCGTATTCAGTGTGACAAGCTTGAAGATGGATCTGATTGAGAATGAACATATGTCTACTTCTGGCACAGTCTAGTGGGGACACCTTGTGGAAGGATTTTTTAGCCAGGATTCTCTTTTAAAGTATATTTAAAAGTTTATTAAAATCACTTGCTCTACATTATTATTGAATAAAATCTTTAAACTTTAACGACTATGGCTCAATTATGGGACGGTAATGGACTAATTTCTGGTTGATCAGAGCAATTATTATGATTTTTGTTTTATTTTTTCATACCTATTTTGATAACTTTCCTTGTATGGATGACTCTTCTTCATCATCGCGGTTCCTTCGTTTTGTAGTCTCACATCCAACCTCTTTTTTTATCGTCTACTCTTGGGAATCCAGAGACAAAACTTTTTTTTTTCCTCCAACGTATGCCCTGATTTCCGAACGTTAAACTTTTTTTTTAATAGTTTATGTTCTTGCCAATCTCAGCACAGCTCTACAAAGTAAAATATTTGGCAGCGAATTTATATTAACAGATGGAAGAAGAAATTAACACGTTTTTGCTTCGCTAATTCACAGTTCTTTTAGTACACTAATTCCAAATCACCTGTTCTGACTTTGTCAGGCTACAGACACCTGTTTGGGGTAATATTCCACAGCTAATTATTACATGAGAAATTTACTTTCCAGCAGAAGGTTTTCTGTGTGAAATTGTCAGAGTTAACAAATTAGTAATACCAAACTCGTACATAACGTGTTTGCCGTTGTTAAATCACCGCGGTTTAACCTCCTATGTCAGGGAAATTTTTCCGCTATTGTTCGAAGGTTTATTCTTTGACTCTGTCAATGCAAAGGCTTAAAATTAGTTTTGATAGGCAAATAAATAATATTGGAATATAAATATGTAGATGATGTATAATCTACACATTAGAAAATTTAAAGGGGCAATTCACAATACTTTTTATGACCCCGTTCATAGAATAGGTAAACCAATATCCAATAACCCAGTACCCACATCCATCTGCGGTTATCAGAATCGATTCATCAACCCTGTGTGATCAGGTTCAGTCTCTGTCCAGGTGCTAATTACCTCTTACCTTTTTTGTATCATTCTTTTTTGGCAAGCAGGTGTTTTCATTTATTCATTTCATTTTCCCTATCACATTGCGGGCTTGGCTATTTATACCTTCCCTTGCTGCTCTTCTCTGCTGGCTATATTCCTAAGTGGATCATGCTTGGAATTCCAGCCATACTGCCAAGGATTTATGCAAGCATCAAATGCAGGCACATGACATATCATGTAAACATATATCATGTGTTATGAAAGGGTAAATTACAACGGTGTACTCGTTTTGCAACAAAAGCCATGAGTGGTGATCCAAGGATTACAATCACATTGGACCCTAAGGCCCAGTTCACTTCTCCATCTTTCTTGTACATGCTTTATTATGGACTGTCTGCAAAACAATAAAGATGGAGACGTATCTATTTTTTTACTGTTTAGTGGGTTGTAGAAGCTTGAAATATTTTTTTGCATATGATAAAAACAGATGCAACACTGATGGTAAAAAAAGAACGCACGGGGCAACAAAGGATGAATAAGGCGCTCACGTAAAAATTCTTTACAATTGAAATCTATTAACCTGTGAACTAGGAATCAATTTGAATCTCTAATAATTAAATGTTGTAGATGTTCTTGTTTATAAATATCATTACTGTGTTCTTTTGGCCAATCCTTCAATGCCTAATGCAAGGATCGGACGCTTAAGATGTTCTTAAATTAATGCTGTCTGATTTCTGACAGTCATTTGCTGCCCAGAATGGACAATTCTCATCTTCCGTTTCCAAATCTCTCGAAGAAACCGGGAATTATCTTCGTATTTATATCTGTGATAACAATTAGAGTAGAATCGCACTTATCGTAAATAGGAACTGTCAGATATTGGTCTTCAAAAACTGATAAACATAGTCCAGATGACAATTTGATGAATTCTCCGCCTCGGTTATACTTTGGAAATGGTTTTATTTGAATTCATGACTTAAGTACTTTTTGGCGAAATGATGTTCTAAAATGCTGCAAATTGCAACAATTCCATACAATGAGGCTACGGGTCATAGGTGTCAACACAGCACAAAAAAATTTAATGTTAGAATGTATCATTATTATTTTTCAACTGGTTTTATTTTTGTATTTTTTTTATTATTGGATTTCAAAATGTTTTTAGAATATTAAGCTAAGATTTCATAAAAATATTACAGAAATTGCAACATACCCGTATTCATTTTTGGTCCAAAAGTTGCACCATGTCTTATTTTCGGGGGAGCGCCTTGTATTAAGCATCATCCACTATCCCTCTGTAGCCCTCCATCATCCTGCACTATCCCTCTCTAGCCCCCCATCATCCTCCACTATCCCTCTGTAGCCCCCATCATCCTCCACTATCCATCTGTAGCCCCCTCATCCTCCACTATCCCTCTGTAGCCTCCCATCATCCTCCACAATCCCTCTGTAGCCCCCTCATCCTCCACTATCCCTCTGTAGCCCCCTCATCCTCCACTATCCATCTGTAGCCCCCTCATCTTCCACTATCCCTCTGTAGCCCCATCATCCTCCACTATCCCTCTGTAGCCCCCATCATCCTCCACTACCCCTCTGTAGCCCCCATCATCCTCTACTATCCATCTGTAGCCCCCTCATCCTCCACTATCCCTCTGTAGCCTCCCATCATCCTCCACTATCCCTCTGTAGCCCCCATCATCCTCCACTATCCCTCTGTAGCCCCCTCATCCTCCACTATCCATCTGTAGCCCCCTCATCCTTCACTATCCCTCTGTAGCCCCATCATCCTCTACTATCCCTCTGTAGACCTCATCATCTGCCACTGTCCCTCTGTAGCCCACCATCATCCTCCAACATCCCTCTAGCCACACACACACACAGTCAAACACACACACACACACAGTCAAACACAAACACAGCCACACACACACAGTCAAACACACACACAGCCACACACAGCCACACACACACAGTCAGACACATCACTGGAGCCTGCAGGAGCTTACCGCTGCCGCCACTTGATGTCCCCCAGTACGTACATATCCAGGCGCCGTAGATGTACGATGGTAAGCCATCAGCCAATCAGGCGGCTGCTGGGGTCTGGTTGGCCACGGAATTACCGTACATCTACGCTGAGCGGCGCAGATGACCACTGTTCAGGAGATGTATGGTAATGCCGCTGCCGATCAGACACCAGCAACCGCCTAAATGGCTGATGGCTTACCATCGTACATCTGCGGCGCCTGGCTATGTAAACACACCGGGTGACATCAAGCATCTGCGGTGGCGGTGGTGGCGGCAAGCTCCGGAGGAACAATGGCAACGGCAGAGGCAGCTGAGTAGGTGAGTATGAATTTATTATTTTTTTGCCTGCCTGCCACGTCCTATTTTCGAGGGGTGCCTTATATTAGCCACCCTGGCCAAATCCCTGGGGCGCCTTATTTTCAGGGGGGGCCCCTATTTTCGGGGAAACACGGTATATTATTTTTACATTCCTTAGTCTTCTCTCTAAATTTAAATTTATGAATAATATTAAATTGTATATACCTCTTCCGACAAGCTTACAACCTGCAGTGAGCCTCAGTCCACCAAACTGCAGCACGACCAGCTCTACCCTCATCTACTGTATCCTCACCCATCCCTTGTAGACTGTGAGCTCTCGTGGGCAGGGTCCTCTCTCCTCACCTACTTTTTCCTCATGTGATAAGCATGACTAACGGTAATGGAGAGTGGGGGTGAGGCAGTGCTAACGGGACCCCGAGGATGGCGTGTGGGGGCAGCGGTCAAGGGCCCCCTAGGATGTCATGGGGTGCTCAGGGGCCCAGTGGACCATCCCTCAGTGTCCGGGCCCCGGCATTTGCCTGGGTGCCCCGGGTGCTGACGCCGGCCCTGCCAGCGGCACCGCTAATGGCCTCTATCTACTATATAATCGTCTAATTCTGAAATCCCGCATCGTTGATTGGTCGCGGTCAGCTGGCGCGACCAATCAGCGACGCGGGATTTCCGTTACAGACATTAATTAGACAATTATATAGTAGATTATATATACCAGGATGGGGGAAGGGGCCGACAATATGGGGGACATTAATACAAGATGGATGTCTTTAATAAATAATGGGAGGGAGAGCAACTTATATATCTTTATAGAATTTAAACCACTGCAAGGGCCCATACAACTGACCAACATGCTGGGGAGGGGAAGATCCTAAATTTGCACCAGGGCCCATTGAACTCTAGTTATGCCATTGGTCTTAGACATCTTATGAGTATCTGACCTGCCATATTCCTGTAATTATCTGAATGTCATATGTCTGTAGTGGGAAAACCATGGGAAGTGGATTTAACTCTGCCCTGCTGAATTCCAATAAGGGTCCAAGACAAAGATTGAAAAAGACCGTTTAACGTCAATGCGTTTCAGAGTCAATCTTGCTCTTTCGTCAGGACAACGACATGTCACGTTAAGGCTTCTGATTGTCATTAAAAATGGCACATTGACATCGGAGGCCTATTCTGTGCCTGAAGTCCCGGCACAGACTGAAGTAGGCCAAAGAGGATGTGTCACGATAAAAATGCAGCGTGGTCGACTGTATCGTGGGCTGGGGCACCATTTGTCGACTCTACGGTTTAGCAAAATGGCGACTAGATGGCCACCATTTTGCTGAATTTGCGCAGAGCAAATTGCAAAACTTTCAAGAATATATAAATTCTACTTGAACAAATTCACTCATCTTGAAAAGCGGTATTCAGGAACAGCAGAGTTGTATGTTTGGGCAGCATCACGGTAGCTGAGATGAGTTATTTATTAGGAAACTCTATATACCTGAATTGAAAATGTGGATGGCATTAGAATATTAAAAATTAATTAACTGACAATCGTGTACCAGAGACATGGGTAGGAAAATACTAAGCATAGTCGAGAGTAGTTGGTTATCTAGAATATTAATTCAGCAGAGCTATTGTTTTGGACCTTGCCTACAGAAGCTGGATTACGCTTGGCGGCCAATGCTGATTAATGGAAACCATTGAAATCCGGCTCAACAGGAATGTATTTCTTTATATTTTTCAATTATTATTATTATTATTAATAAAAATGTTGCATTCAAAAGAAAAAATTAAATGGTCGACATGACCCACTCAACACGTTTCGACTGCATTAAGCAGTCTTACTAATGAATAAGACTGCTTAATGCAGTCGAAACACGTCCACTGGGTCTTGTCGACCATTTCATGTTTTCTTTTGTATGCAACATTTTTATTGAAAAATAAAAATAAAAAATAAAATCCAGTCCTTTTGAGCTGGATTCCAATTTTTACCATTAACCTTCATGAAAGGCCAAGGCGAGGCCGGTGTCTGAGCCCCAGGTGGATAAGCAAAAAGCAGCAGAGAGAGCTGGAACTAATATTTTATACATTGATAAATGCTGATAGTCGGAGGAGTAGCTAAGGGAGATAATTATGCACTTAGCTGAGCCAATGGAAAGGTGAAGCAAAACTTCTTGAAAATACAAGGTAGCAGAGTTCAATACTACAACAATGATGACAATGTTATGCGTGCACTTGAGGGAAATAAAGTAAAAATAAGATCTAACTCAAAATGGCTACACCTGACCCGCCCGGGTTTTGTATGGTCCCAGCTGTGTATTTCCTAACGGCCCCGTGCAGACTGAAACAACAGTAACTGGATGACTAAGATGAACCTTCGGACCATTCATCCAAATTGGCCATCGAGGTATCACATAAAATCCTTAAGAATCAAAGAGAAGATATAGAGTAAAAATAAGGTAAACCAACAGTAATGATCTGTTGAAATTAGGCTGAAATTCCAAGCTGAGTCCACATCAGAATTATTACCCAAGTGCAAGGTTTAAAGCTTTAAATAGTTACACCCGCTAGGTGATAGGGCAGGCGAATTACAGCATGGAAACACCTATTGTCAGAAAGACAATGAACACAATATTAATATGATCAGAAACTGGACAGTATCTGAACCAGACAGTGGCTCAGTGGAGAGGGAGACAGACCAGAGCACAAATGATTGCCAGATCAAATCCAAGCCATGGCACATAAGAAAAGTATGTCAAGGTACCACAGTAATACCTGAGGGGGTGATTGCTATCGGCCCACTACACAGCGTCTGAACTGGATTCTTTCAGCAGCACGTCCAGCTGGTCCACGTTGCACGGGCTTCCTGAAGTGCAAAGCATGCGGCTCGGGCGGGCAGCCCAAAGCAGAGGCCGGGAGACGTGGGTGCCATATTCAGTATTTTGGGGCGTGGGGTCCCCCTAGAATGCTGGCCACTATCACCGCAAGCGCCTGGGGGGGCACTGCCCCCCTGCCATCCTGGGCCAGTCCGCCCCTAGGCTACATGGAAACATGGCCTCAGGGAAAGCGCAGCGAGAAAAGCACGAAATCGGCATGAAAGTGGCACTGCTGATTACGCGGAAAAAGTGCCGGGTGTGAACGTAGCCTAACACAGAAGAAGGTAGCCAGGAAGGAGCACAGCCTGATGCCAGAGGAAATTTGAAGAATATTTGGGCCTTCAAAGTCCAATTTTCTCCATTAATTAAAGCAAGTAGGTTGGTAATTGTTTCTAAGAGCATGTTCCCACAATCAGTGTTTGCAGCATTTTGGACAAAGAGTGTTGTCACTATGTCCAAACACTGCATTGTACGGTACAAGCACAGAGAATGGATGGAATTTAGAGTATCCAATAGCCACTGCAGCATAAATGTTTCTCTGCAGCATACATTTCATCCAGGCAGCCTCACTATCATTTAGTTCTTAAAACGCAGGGTAGACATTTAAGCCCCCTACCCCTATATCTTCTCTGCAGGGGCATAGGAAGATGAACACTTTGCTTCAATTCTGGCAACTTCATCAAATGTGTTCATGTGGGGTGGCTTCCCAAGTCACAGCATGTCAATTTATTGCTGCAGTCGAATGCGATCTCGATGGTTAAATGAAGGGAAAAGCTGCCACACACGAAATACTAACAGTGCATTCAACCGCGTAGATTTCCGACTTTCCCGCGGAAGAGGAGACACTGCATCCAGTATATCATATATTGCATCATATATTGGAATGATACAGCAATTCCAGTACCGAGCGGTTCTTGGGTTTGGAGTTTGCGGTCTGGAGGGATGTAGGTTTATTGAAAGCTTGTTCAGTCAACAGCTATCTTTGGTGGAAACATTTTGGTAAACTGCGTGACCATTGATATTTTGTATTCAGGAGTCCAGTTCTCAGGAAATTGAAGTCTCAATGATCAGATTCTCACTTTACTACATGTTATCATCTATTATGGAATAAGTAAGGCCCCTTTCACATAAACGTTTTTCGCTGATGTGTGGCAGATCCGGCACAATTACCGCATCTGTCAGATCTGCTGTCCTACAGCCGCACTTGCGATGCCGGTCCAGCAAGCCCCATGTGAGTCGCCGAGGCAGTGGGGACTCAGGTATCCGGGCCCCTTTCCGCTGTGGTTGGGGGATGTCACTGGTGGCCTGCCCGGACCGTGGTCCCCGGAGACGAACTTGAAAAAGGGGAATATATGTAAAGGGGAAATAACGTTTATAATAGAGATCTTGACGCCACCCCAGCTTCTGGTGATTGAGCACCAGGCGCTTCAGTCCTCCAGAGGGCGGTGGTATAGCAGTCTTGATGGTACAGCTCCTGCAGGTGGAGCTAACTCCCCGGGGCAGGGATGCACCGGTGATGATGAAGGTGCTGGGGATGGATGGATGGACGGCAGGAACGGTGTAGGCAGAGACAAAGACAGAGACTGTTCACTCTACCCGGGTATTTACTGGAATGATGTAGGTGATGATACAGTTCTCAGCAGAAACAGTCTTAGACAGAAGTAGCTGGCCGGGTAGTCACAATCAGCTGCAAAGTCTCTGGGAGTCTCCCATGAATTGCCTACTTGGATCTGCCATGTTGTCCTGCTCTCAATGCCTGTCTTGAGGGGCCGCTTAGTACCAGGCCTGTTGGGTGCTTGGTGAATCCCGGTGAGAATCCTGGTGTGACAACTCCTCTGGACAGGGTGTCGAGGCCGATAAATGGACCACGACCTCCAGTGTTCTTGGTGAGGGGCTGAACTTCTTCGCCGTCTTCGGAACCAGTGTTCCGGTAAAGTAGACCAGGGTTCCCTCCTGAGTATGGGCGCTCGGGGGGTTCCGTCCTGTCTGGGCTGCCTGTTTGCTCTCTCCAGGCCCCCTCCCTGGGAGTCCTCCTTTCCTCACTTGGATGCTGCCCGTTCTCCGTCTCTCCTCGGTGCTGACTGATACTCACTGTGTGTCCTCCCCTATCTCCTCTCCCCTAGAGTATGGGCCCTTCCCATCTGCCTAAGTGGGCGTGTGTGGGAGTGCTAGGATGGGAGCCTCCCAAAGGACATTTGCATTCCATTGTGACAGGGGTAGCCGCACACTCATTTATCAATTGTGATGCCTGACCAGCTGGGGCGCCACACATGCATTGTATATGGGGCTTGTGGTTCGGTGCAGCAAGTGCTGTTATGCCGGATTGGCTGGATCCGTCACTTGCGACCGCGAAAAAAAAAAGCTGCAAGCAGTGTTTTTTTTTTCATGGCCGCAAGTGCTGAATCTGCCGCATCAGGCATAACAGCACTTGCAGCACCGGACCACAAGCCCCATAGACTATGCATGGGGCTTGCCGGATCGGCGTAACAAGTGCGGCCGTTAGGCATCAGATCCGGCACATTCGGTAAAACGCTGATGTGAAAGGGGCCTAATAATGTTGGGGCTAATCCTTTAGGTTGCAGGTGGGGAATTTTATTTTTAACTATCTTTTGTGATTATCTATTTAATAATGCACATTTTTAATCTTTTACACATCTTGCACTATATTTATTTGGCTCTTATACATTCTTATTTTCCACTGTATTATATAGTTGTGAAGGTATGGGTATTATACTTGCTCTTTAACGAAATTCCTCCGATTCTGTATCTTATTCGAGCACAGCAACAATAGTTCCGTTGTAAGACTTATACCGCATACGATAAAATAAAATGTCAAACATCATTAGTCCAGCGGTGTAACTACTAATTTTTCGTTCAAGTGCACAGTGTGGATGGTAGGATCTGGATTTCATCCAGGCAGCCTCACTATCATTTACTTCTTAAAACCCAGGGTAGACATTTAAGCCCCCAACCCCTATATCTTCTCTGCAGGTGCATAGGAAGATGAACACTTTGCTTCTATTCTGGCAACTTCATCAGATGTGTTCTGTATAATTAAATAAGAAAGCATTTTCCCTCTAAAATTACAACATCTTATGTGCTTGTTACAAATAACCAACCGGGACAGAAAAAGGGGGAAAAAAGGGTCTAAGTGTGATTAGCGCTCGAGGATTTTTTTTATATATTATTAGAAATTTGTCTCCGGCTATAATTGTATTTTTTTTTTCCTTTTTGTTTTAATTAATGCGTTTTACGCATTCATGTTATTAAATAGCACAAAAGTCTCTGTTTTAGTATTATTACCTTATTTGTATGTTCTACAGCTTGATCGTAATAGAAAATATGCAACTAATTCCTGGCTGTTTAGCAATTCCAACCGGGACTTTTGTCTTAATCAGTGTTATTGTAAGTAACATTAGCATTATTCCTTTACAGCTGCACCGAGAACATACATTAAGTAGATATTTGCTTGAAAAGACTTGTATTATGATAATATATGGGAGCCTGGTTTTTGCCAGAAGGGAACACCCATGTCATATAAAAAATGAATAGATGGATGGATGGATGGATGGATGGATGGATAGATGAGGATGGATGGATGGATGGATGGATGGATGGATGAGAGATGGAGGATGGATGGATACATAGATAGAGGCATGGATGTAGAGATAGAGGGATGGGTAGATGGAAGGATAGATGGAGGGATAGATGAATGATAGATGGAAGGATAGATGAAGGGATAGATGAAGGGATAGACGGAGGGATAGATAGAGGGATAGATGGAAGGATAGATGGAGGGATAGATAGACGGAGATATAGAGGAATGGAAGGAAGAATAGATAGAAGGATAGATGGAGAGATAGATGGAAGGATAGGTGGAAGGATAGCTGGAGAGATAGATGGAAGGTTAGATGGAGGGATATATGGAGGGATTGATGGAAGGATAGATGGAGGCATAGATGAAGGGATAGATGAAGGGATAGCTGGAGGATAGCTGAGGGATAGATGGAAGGATAGATGGAGGGATATATGGAGGGATAGATGGAAGGTTAGATGGAGGGATAGATGGAAGGATAGATTGAGGGACAATGGAAAGATAGATGGGAGGATGAATAGATGGATAGAAGGAAGGATAGATGGAGGGATAGATGGAAGGATAGATGGAAGGAAAGATGGAGGGATAGATGGAGGGATATATGTAAGGATAGGTGGAGGGATAGATTGAAGGAAAGATAGAGGGATAGATGAAGGTTCGATGAAGGTTAGATGGAGGGATTGATGGAGGGACTGATGGAGGGATTGATGGAGGGATTGATGGAGGGATGGATGAAGGATAGATGGAAGGATAGATGGAAATAGATGGAAGGAAAGATGGAAGGATAGATTGAGGATTGATGGAAAGACGGAAGGATGGATAGAGGGATGGATGGATGGAAAAATGGTTAAAAAGAAAGGCCAAGAATAGCCTAAGTTGCTCTATATGGAAATTTTCTATATATATCATATTACAATCATCACTTTAATAGACCATGTGGAGCAATGTTCTGACCAGTATCAGTCCTTATCAAGACTGGTCCAAATGTTGCTCCACATAGGCTATTAACCTCTTTACAACACCTGTGTCATTACGTCATGTGCCGACTCCCTCCCTCCGGTGCTGAGCTTACATCAACCCCCACAATCTTTCAGCTGATATCATCTGCTGAGATTTGTAGCTAACATCGGTAATCGGATCGTGATCATTCATTGATAGTACACTCCAAAGCCTCCGGCGGGGATTGTGCTGTTCTCAAGCAGTTACCTGAGGGAGAACCTGGGGTCTTATGATGATCCCGGAAGCTCTCTGGGATCACTTCCTGTGGATGGATGGCGAGTGCCAGCATCCACATGAAGTGATCATTTGTGCTATGTAGAGATGTGCTATAGCTATCTCTACATAACACAAGCGATCGTGCTGTGCAGCACTGATGCCCTCTAGTGGCCAGTGTAAAATAATAAAAAATAAAAAAAATGTTTTTAAAAAGATAAATAAAAACCAAAGTTAAAATCATCCCCCTTTTGCCCCATTCAAAATAAAACTATTAGAAAAATGAAAAAAAAAAAAACACATATTTGGTATCGCCATGTTCAGAAATGCCCGATTTATTAAAATATAAAAAGAATTAATCAGATTGGTAAATTGTATAACGAAAATAAAGTCCAAACGCCAAAATTACGTTTTTTTGGTCACCTTCAACAGGTGATCAAAATGACGTATCTACCTAAAAATCGTATGATTACAAACTTTAGCTCAAGACATAAAAATAAGCCGTCACATGGGCCAAGGTCCTGAAAATGAGAACACACGGGTCGCGAAAAATGGCGACAAAAATGCAATTGTTTGTTTTTTAAATTTCTGATTTTATTTTCTTCACTTAGATAACAGTAAAAGTAACATGTTTGGTGTCTACGAACTCGTACCGACCTGAGGCATCACACCGACTCTTCAGTGTTACCATACAGCGAACATTGTGAATAAAAAACCAAAGAACAAACGTGTAATTGCACTTTTTTTTGCAATTTCTTCGCACTTGGAATTTTTTTCCCATTTTCCTGTATCCTACATGGCAAAATAAATGATTTCATCTGAAAGTACAACTCTTCCCACAAAAGACAAGTCCTCGTATGTCTATATTGATGGAAAAATAAAAAGAGTTATGGCTGTTGGAAGAAGGGAAGGGAAAAAGTAGAAATGGAAAATGGAAAAGTTTCTGGGGGTGAAGGGGTTAAGTCCACTTTTTTTAATTTATTTTGAGTGCTGCATGTTTTCTTGTCTAGATATAGGATGTTTATATATATCGATGAATGGATAGATGTGGGATATCTACCTAAAAAGATATGATGGATGGATAGATAGATAGATAGATAGATAGATAGATAGATAGATAGATAGATAGATAGATAGATAGAAGACAAAATGGGAGCAGAACTTCAAAATCAAATAGTGAGAACATGGATTTTAATTGCTTATGTAACATATCTGAGAAAGGCACAACCATTTGGAGCTGAAACGTTGCATGAACCAATTAAAATCCGTCTTTTCACCATTTGAATTTGGAGTGTGCGCCCCATTTTCGGGATTTGCACATAGGAGGTATTTTTAATAACTTTGGAGCTTTGCACCCATCTTGGCATGAAAACTGTTGCTGATAGATAGAAAGACAGGACAAGAATGACTTCTAGATGGATGGATAAGAGCGATAGACAAACTAATAGATTAATAGATAACCCAATAGATGGATAGCCCGATAGTTGGATAGACCGATAAATGGATAGAATGATGATGGATAGACCGATAGATAGACCTGCAGATGGATAAGCCTAATAGATGGATAGACCATAGATGATAGACCGATAGATGATAGACCGATAGATGATAGACCGATAGATGGATAGACCGATGTATAGGTGCATAAATAGATGAATGGATGGATGGATAGAAAGACAGGACGAGAATGACTTTACATAAATGGATAGACAGATACATGGATACATACCGTATTTTTTGCATTATAAGACGCACCTTTTTTCCCTCAAATTTTGGGGGAAAGTGGGGGGTGCATCTTATAATGTGAAACTACAATCTGTTGTACGCTGGGGGAGAGGGGTCACTGGAGTGGTGTCTGGGGGCTGTCAGGGGCCAGGAGCAGGCTGCAGCTGCGGGCCGTGGTCACGTGCGGCCGCTTATTATCTCCTGTAATATGCACTGCATCCCACTGTCAATCAGCGGCAGCGGGATCAGCGCATATTACAGGAGCGGGTCTGCAGCTCAGCACTGCAGCCTCAGGTGAATGGTCAGTGCTTTCCACTCTGTCATTGCTGCCGGCGACCTGATACTCACCTTGCTCCACCGCTCCCTGAAGCTCGCACCATCTCCGGTGTCTCTGTGCTCTGCTGGCCTCCAGTCATGCGAGCATCGCTGCAGAGTGAAGTTATCATGGTGCGCTGCTCTCAGGACCAATGCTGGTATAAGCAGACTGCGGGAATGGTGCTGGCAGCAGGGAGTGGTGAGAGAGGTGAGTATGGTAGTTTATTATTTTTTTAAGTGTACATTCTGTGGGGGATCTGTGTGCCAAATGGGGGTCTGTGCCAACATGGAGGTCTTTGCCAGCATGGGTGGACTGTGACAGCATGGGGGGGCTGTGCCAGCATGGGGAGGGGCTGTGCCAATATGAGGGGCTGTGTGCCAGCATGGGGAGGGGCTGTGTCAGCATGTGGGGACTGTACCAATATGGGGGCAGTGTGCCAGCATGGAGGAACTGTACCAGCATGGGGGGACTGTGTCAGCATGGGGAGACTGTGCCAGCATGGGGGCTCATGTGTGCCAGCATGGAGGCTCATGTGTACCAGCATGGGGAACTGTGCTAGCATGGGGGGGACAATATCCCAGCATGGGGGACAGTGTGCCAGCATGGGGGGACAGTATGTCAGCATGGGGGGACAGTGTGCCAGCACAGCTATGTGCACCAGGATGGGGGGTTATGTACCAGGAGGGGGACATATACATGATTTGTAAGACAGACACTGGCATTATAAGACGGATTCCATTTAACATTAAAAATTTTTCCTCTTTTCCTTAACCAAATTTGGGGGTGCATCTTATAATCAAGTGCGTCTTATAAAGCGAAAAATAAGGTAAATATTGAGATACTCAATTAGGGGCTGACAATAAAAATAAATTACAGCCATGAAACAATTAAACATGAAGCAAGCATCATCCTTATATATGTTTAAGGCTGCTTTCACATCAGCGGTAATCGCTGATCGCGGCAGTTGCGGTGAAAAAAAACGCAACTGCCGCGATTACCGCATGACGGCCGCGATCGCGGCACACTTGCGGCAAGCCCCATACAATGTCTATGGGGCTTGCGGTAAGTGTGCGGCAGGTGCGGCAAGTGCGGTTTCGGCACGTGCGGCAGGTGCGGCTGCGAAAAAAACGCGGCATACCGCAGTTTTTTCGCGGCTGCACCTGCCGCAAGTTCCGAAACCGCACTTGCCGCACCTGCCGCAAGCCCCATAGACATTGTATGGGGCTTGCCGCAAGTGTGCTGCGATCGCACCAGTTATGCGGTAATCGCGGCAGTTGCATTTTTTTCACCGCAACTGCCGCAATCAACGATTGCCGCTGATGTGAAAGGGGCCTGAAGGTACCGTCACACAGGGAGATATCGCCGGCGATGTTGCCGGCAACTGAGGGGCGTGACCAAGTTGCGGCGACATCGCCGGAGAGTTGCCTCGTGTGACAGGACGATAATCAGGAGAAAAATTGCCTGAGCAACATCGCCAGGTTTCCCAACGTTGTTGGGAAACCTGGCGATGTTGCTCAGGCGATCATGCCTGATCGCCTTGTGTAACGCGGCAACCTGCAATGTTGCGGGCAATTCCGCTTATCTCCAACATTGCGGGTTACCGCTCGCTGGGTTGCTGGGCAACCCAGCGAGCGATAGCCGCGGCAACTAGCCGCCGACATCGCCGGTAAGTTGCACCGTCTGACATCTCCCCGACGATGTTGCCAGGGATGCGCGCTCCCGCGATCGCCGGCAACATCGCCGGCGATATCTCCCTGTGTGACGGTACCTTACGACAGATTTTTCCATCTATTCTAGATGACAGTTTTATCAGCATTGTTCAGTTGGATATGCAAAAACTAATCCTAATATATGATAACAAATACTAATGATCGTAATCGATTAGTGTTATTATAGGGAACTGCATTGCTATTGTTCAGCAACCGATCAGAACGTGAAAGAAAAACATAGAAATTGTATCGGGTAAAGGTGGTTAAACATCTGCTCCAGAAATATAATTACGTAAATACTGATATACTCTATAAGGAACAAAGAGGGGAAAAGAGATAGATAACATGTAGTGATAAATAGAGCCCGGGGCTAGGAAGTAATGAGACTGTTTTCCATGGAGAGTTTGGTCGGCTCTTCAAAATTCGTCTCTTGTCTTGATAAATCCTAAAAAGTGTAATTTACTTGTGAAAGTCGGAGAACAAAGGCAACAACATTCTCTTGATAAGAGCACTTGTTAGGGTTGATAAGTTGGGTTTCAAATGTGTGAGGAAGAAAATGTGTCACAGTTTGTTTTAAGGTGACAACGTTAAGCATTCGGCAACTCAAAATTTGCTCTGTTAGCTCTAGCGACTCTTTTAAAAGCTCCTCCATCTTTAGGAAGCAAATGGCAAAAAAATTAAAATTGTGTTCAATTTTTAAGAAAAATAAACTAACTTTGTTAATATAATTTTTTTACATTTTGGAAATAATTTTCAAGTTTATTTTATCATTATTTTTTTCTCAGCTAATTTCTTCAAAGGCAGGATTTCGTTTCCCGAATGACTGTCATTATATTACCTGCAAATAAATGCAGTTTCATTAAAGCTCAATTGTAAACGTGAGAAATCATTAAAACAATTGCACAGTGAAAAAACAATGAATATTCTGCTTTAACAGACCCTGGCCTATTCACCTTAACTGTTTCACAGCCACGTGGGTAAAATATAAAGTGTAGCCACATATTTTTATGTGATTGCGAATGGAATTGTTCACTTTATTTTAGAACGGTCTTCTGATAATAAGGCTATCAAGGTTTCTTTCTAATGAGACCAACAACAAACTGGCCATAGTTGGAGAACCTGCGCAAAAAAGTTTGCTACAGTGCCTCCTCAGGAAAACCGAGGCATTACACAGGTCTTATTGGAATCAATGGATTGTGGGACAGTTCTCGGTCTTCAAGAGCAAGAGACTCTTTGTACACTCTCTTTGTAGACTCTTTGTTGACTCTCTTTGTGACTCTTTGTGACTCTCTTTGTAGACTTTTTGTAGACTCTCTTTGTGACTCTTTGTGACTCTCTTTGTAGACTCTTTGTAGACTCTCTTTGTGACTCTTTGTAGACTCTCTTTATAGTCTCTCTTTGTAGACTCTTTGTGACTCTCTTTGCGACTCTCTTTGTGACTCTCTTTGTAGACTCTGTTTGTGACTCTTTTTGTAGACTCTTTGTGGGTTCTTTGTGGACTATGTAGACTCTCTTTGTAGACTCCTCTTTGTGACTCTTTGTAGACTCTCTTTGTAGTCTCTTTTTGAAGACTGTTTGTGACTCTCTGTGACTCTCTTTGTGGCTCTCTTTGTAGACTCTGTTTGTGACTCTCTCTGTAGACTCTTTGTGGACTATGTAGACTCTCTTTGTAGACTCTCTTTGTGACTTTTTGTAGACTCTCTTTATAGTGTCTCTTTGTAGACTCTTTGTGACTCTCTTTGCACCTCTCTTTGTGACTCTCTTTGTAGACTCTGGTTGTGACTCTCTTTGTAGACTCTTTGTGGGCTCTTTGTGGACTATGTACACTCTCTTTGTAGTCTCTCTTTGTAGACTCTTTGTGACTCTCTTTGCGACTCTCTTTGTGACTCTCTTTGTAGACTCTGTTTGTGACTCTCTTTGTAGACTCTTTGTGGGCTCTTTGTGAACTATGTAGACACTCTTTGTAGGCTCTCTTTGTAGTCTCTCTTTGTAGACTCTTTTTGACTCTCTTTGCAACTCTCTTTGTGACTCTCTTTGTAGTCTCTCCTTGCAGACTCTTTGGGACTCTCTTTGCGACTCTCTTTGTGACTCTCTTTGTAGACTCTTTTTGACTCTCTTTGCAACTCTCTTTGTGACTCTCTTTGTAGTCTCTCCTTGTAGACTCTTTGGGACTCTCTTTGCGACTCTCTTTGTGACTCTTTGTAGACTCTGTTTGTGACTCTATTTGTAGATTCTTTGTAGGCTCTTTGTGGACTATGTAGACCCTCTTTGTAGACTCTCTCTTTACACTCACTAGTAAAATGGTGTCCTAAATCTTCAAAAGTCATTATCTGTTTATTCCCAAATAGTGATGACTGTACAGTCAAGGCTTAAAGTGTTGACAGTATTTACCAGGACTTACAATCACATATTGTGGAGGGTCAAAGATGTTTTGGGTTGTTTTGTGGCCTTTGGCACTGGGGGCCTTGACTGTGTGCAAGGCATCATGAAATCTGACCAAAGGATTTTGGGTCACAATGTAGAGCCCAGTGTCAGAATGCTGGGTGTGCTTCCTAGGCCATGTGTCTTCTAGCAGGACAATGACCCCAAACATACCTTAAGAAACCCCAGAAATGAAGAAAACAAAGCGCTGGAGAGATTTGAGGCGGCAGCAATAAATCCAGATCTAAATTCCATTGATCACCTGTGGAGAGATCTGAAAATTAGAAGACGCCTCAAATATGAGAGACCGGGAGCAGATTATAAAGAAGAGGCTGAAACTCCAGGTGATAAGAAGCTTGTAGAGGTTATAGAAGGTGACTGATTTATTCCAAAGGGAGCAGTCAAATATTAGGGTGAGGATGCTAACAATTTTGTCCAGCTCGTTTTGGGGGCTTTTTGTGGATCTTTGTCCATTTGCCTTTTTTTCTATGTTTTATTTTTGTCTTGTTACAATACATGTGGTTCTACCATTACGCCTCAGCAGCACGCCAACTGTCTTGGGGTTATATTTGACTCGGATCTTTCCTTCTCGGCACACACCCGGTCACTTGCTTGATCGTGTCATCTATACCTCAAAATAATCTCTAGAATTTGACCTTTTCTTACTGTTGGACTCGGCAAAAACTCTAAGGCCCAGTTCACATTTAAGGCTGGGCTGCGTTTGCATTTGTATGCTTTTTTACTGCTAAAAACCCATAGGCTGCAATTCAAAATGCATTGCAAATGCATGCAAAAATGCATGTCAGTTTGCAAAATGCAGCAGCCCATGTTTTTTGGCTGCGTTTGCAATGTGTTTTTGACGTGCGCTTTTGCATGCGTTTGCAATGTGTTTTGCATTGCAGCCTATGGGTGCGTTAACGCATGCGTTTGGATGCGTTTTTAGTGGTAAAAATGCATACAAACGCAAACGCAGCCAAAATTCAGATGTGAAAAGGCCCTAACTGTTGCCTTTATTCATTCTCGCCTGGATTACTGAAAACTAGAAGAAAAGTAGAAAAGCGCACATAGGGTCTTATCCGGGTGTAACCGGGGTGTTGTATTGTGTGCTGTTGCACTAACCTTATGTTGTTGTGAGAGTCACAACAACTATTGAAGCATAAGCCGGCTTGCAGCACTCCGCCCAAGGAAAACAGATTAGAGCATTAGATGAAAGGTGGTAATTCGTGCGCTGCCGTCTGTCCGTTGGTTCCAGGAAATCCAAGGAATCACAAGATGTTAAAAGTAATACCTTTAATGTACAATTCTTACGCGTTTCGTGGTACTTCAGACCACTTCATCAGAGATCCACAAGGTAAACCTTGTGGATCTCTGATGAAGTGGTCTGAAGTACCACGAAACGCGTAAGAATTGTACATTAAAGGTATTACTTTTAACATCTTGTGATTCCTTGGATTTCCTGGAACCAACGGACAGACGGCAGCGCACGAATTACCACCTTTCATCTAACGCCTGGATTACTGCAATTCTCTATTAATCGGTCTCCATCTTACTAAACTCTCTCCTCTCCAATCAATTGTGAATGCAGCAGCCAGTCATATTTCTCTTCAAATGTTTCACCGATGCCTCTATCCTGTGCCAGTGATTGCACTGGTTGCCAAACCGCTATAGAGTACAATATAAATTATCACTTTCATCCACAAAGCCCTCCACAGTTCTGCACCGCTCTACATCTCCTCCCTCATCTCTGTCTATCACCCCACACGCAAGTGACCTAAGGCTGACATCATCTGCAGTCCAAACCTCCAACTCTCGTCTCCAAGACTTCTCACGAGCTGCACCAATTCCAAGCGAGCCTTATAAATGCATCTCTTTAGACTGGCCTATCACCTCACCTCACATGTCTAACTATCGTCCCTTTTCCAAATCGGGCCTCTTGTGTCATCTGTCTGTACCCTCCATGCATAATATAGCACTTTATCTGTACTGTACAGATCCCAACCGGTGACTGGTTCATACAGTGTTACGTGAACCCCCTATTTATTATATTGATGGCTGGACCATATATGATGGCACTTTTTACCATTTACCTTTTGTGCCTCCCCTATTTCCTCATACATTGTAGCTTGCAATAAGGGACCTCACTCCTCATGGATTTTTAATTTTTTGTTACTCTGTATTGTCTCATATTGTCTGTACATGTCCCCTCCGAATTGTAAAGTACTGCGTAATATGTTGGCGCTATATAATTAAAATTATTATTTTTATTATTATTATTATTATAAACAATAATACACAAAAGGCAGATAAACGCCTATGACAAAACTTGTGTTGGTGCAATAATTTTTTGGGGAGAAATACTTTATTTTCTGGAAAAATGTGCTAATACCTTTGGCCATGACTGTAGCTGTTAGAATTTGATTTCCAGGTGAATCAAATGTTCCCCAATTGCCATTAAAAGTAGCCATAAATTATGCTCCGATGGTTAGTAACACCAGAGAATAAAAACTGAAGGGGAAGGAAAGGGTTGAAAAAAATATCGCTCACCTTACCCCTCACGTGTACCTATCCCCACAGCCCCTACTGGCTCTCTGCTTGCTCCCCAATGTACCAATTTCAGCTTTGGTCATTTGTTCACTTTATGACTTGTGTTGCTCTTGACAGTTTAATCGCCTCATGTGATCTCATGGGATGCGGCACGTTATAATGTCATGATGACGCCATAATGGGTGTTGATGCTTAGTTGGCATTGGTATGATTAGGGTAGAGAAGACCGGTGCCGAAATGGGACCCTTAAGGCAGAGACACACTGAGCGAAACACATGAGATACGCGCATGAGTCTTGTATGACGCTCCCGAAAGGACCACCATCTCTCTGGACAGGAGTAAGTCAGCTGCTTGTATTTCTATGCAGCTGATGCGCTCCTGTCCAAAGAGCCGGCGGTCGTGCCATTAGGGACACAATGGCTTATGGTGGGTTTACACGTCGCGATATCGGCGTCCAACTCCGACCAAAAGTCACGTGGTTCGGGAGTTGGACCCGATATCGTTCGCGCGTTGTACGGTTTGAACGTACAATGCGATGCTGGAACGATGCCAAAACGATATCGGGTTGAATGAGCGTGCTATTCAACCGCCCGATATCAGTTGGCCGTTGTAGCCGCATCGTCCCGTGTGACAGCCCAACTACGATGTGTACGCCCACATCACCCATTCACTCCCATGTTAACTGGTTGTTCCTGGGTTGGGGGGCGTACACATCGTCGGAACGTTGTATCCCGATATCGGGCTGTCTAAACCGGCGATGCGATGGTGGGAAAAGCGAGCTCAAAAAGCGCGCTCCCGCGTCGTTGGCTCTGATATCGGGCCGATATCGGGACGTGTAAACCCACCATTAGACAGATCCAAGGGGAGATAAATATAACATTTTATTGGTTTTTAACCCCTTTGCAGCACAAATGGATAGCAATTGGCCGCCATTGGCTAGAATCACGTGAATTGAATTCTCCAAAATTCTGAATCGATAGTGCATGAATTTTGAAGCTTCTATATGAATTCAGAATTGATTTGCTCATCCTTGTTCTCGAGTAAAGTGATTAAAATGGGTTTTCTAAACCAGGCAACACCTTTAATGTCACCAGCATCAGCTAATAAATAAAAAAAAAATATTGAGGAAAGAAAGTTTCACTATCGATGTCATCATATTTTCAGCTTTTATTTTTACATTTTCAACTGTTATGAGCAGTTATTAATGGTTGTTTCAAAGAGAATGGGCGCATAGCCAAGGGCAGCTTCCCGGACCAACATTGCATCCTTCTCCATGTGGGTTCCGTGAGGTCCAAGAACTCTTTAGTTATGTGCGCACATTGAGTATTTGGTAGCAGAAATTTTTGCACCAATTTTGCATCTCCTGGCAGAAAAAATGCACCAAAATTGTTGCTGGTTTACCGTGTTTTTGATGCGTCTTTTCTATGCCTTCTTCTTGCATTCTGGGGTGGACAAACACTGCAAAAATGTGCAAGAATTGACATTCAGCAGATTTATGTTTACATCAAATCTTCATGGGAAAAAAAGCAACAAGTGCACATTAGTGTGTGTGTGTGTGTGTGTTCGTATATATGTATAATGGATATTTTTTGTTAAGTGTTGAAAAAAGTTATGTAATTTTTGGAAAAAATACCTTTGTCACCTTTTTCTAAGGCTAGAGTCACACTTGGCATGCGTTTTTTAAAGGTATGGCAGCCTGCGTTTTTGCATGCGTTTTTGCTGATAGGTGTGGGGGACCCTTGAAACACATGCAAAAACGCATGCAAAAACGCATGTAAAAACGCATGTACCATTTAGTGCCATTTAAAAATGCATGCGTTTTCCTTAGGGCCCCATGTTAACAAAAACGCATGCGTTATTGAAAAAGCACCAAAAAGTACTGCATGCTGCGTTTTTGGGTGCTTTTTCCAAAAAATCATGCATCATGCAGTATTTTTTGGTGTTGAGCCAAAAACGCACCCAAAAACGCATGGTACATTCAGACATGCGTTTTTGCTATTGGGGCATGCTTTATTTGCATGGGGGCCTATGGGTGCATTTTTCCATGTGTTTTTCACAAATAAAAAGTGTGAAAAATGCATGGAAAATCTGCAAGTGTGACCCTAGCCTAAGGCTAGGGTCATACTGGGCATGCATTTTTTAAGGTGCTTTTTGGCAGCCTGCATTTTTGCATGCGTTTTTGCTGATAGGTGTGGGGGACCCTTAAAAAATGCATGCAAAAACGCATGTACCATTTAGTGCCATATAAAAACGCATGCGTTTCCCACAGGGCCCCATGTTAAAAAAAAGCACCAAAAAATACTGCATGCAGTATTTTTTGGTGCTGAGCCAAAAAACGCATCCCAAAAACACATGGTACATTAGACATGCGTTTTTGCTATTGGGGCATGCGTTTTTGCATGGGGGCCTATGGATGCATTTTTGCATGCGATTTCACAAAACGCAAGTCTAAAAATGCATGTAAAATCTGCAAGTGTGACCCTAGCCTTAGAGCCATAACATTTTGTTTCGGGATATGGGGCTAAGTGATGGCTACTTTTTTGCCTACTGAGCTTGGCAATTTATACCATTTTGGGGCAGATGGAATATTTTGATAGAAGATGAAAAAAAGTATTAGGCTACAACACCAAAGGTCAATATTTAGAAGAACTCGCATTTTATTGAATAAGAAGCAATAAAATAGAACAGCACAGGCACTAACACGTTTAGGTCATAGGACTAAGGACACTGTTATTAAGTCTAAAATGCGTTAATCCCAGTACTGTTGTAATTTTTGATGTTTCTAATGAGATTTTTCACTAAAATTTGCATTTTTATACATATTAACCTTCGGAACTGGAGTCTACTACTTTTTTTCATCTCTCTCATTACTTTGTGTCCAGCCTAGCCAACCTGGATGACTCTGTACATTGGACGTAATTTACTCTAGTGCAAAGCGGTACGGTAAGCAAAAGTTCAGCACTTTTGTACTATACAATATTTTGATAGTCTCTAATAGCAATTTTATTGCACTGTAGCTGCAGCTAAAACCCCCAAATTCAGGCATTTTAATCTTTGTGTTCACTTTGCAGTTTACCGATGTAATTAATTTACTTTATATTCTAATAGATCAAACTTTTAAAAATGCAGCAATACCAGATGTGCATTTTTGAATTAAAAAAAAAATGTTTTAATGCTACTGTCAATGTAGCTCCCACTGTAGACAATATGGGCCCCCACGGGAGTAGGAGCCCTGGGCAGTTGCCCAGTTTCCACCCTAATGCCAGCCTTGTGTCAGGTACAGAATTGTTGGACTGAAAATGGTCCATATCATGTTGTAGCACAAGGTCGCTCTTCTCTGTGTATATAAACAATGGAATAACCGGGACATTCTATTGATGGTAAAGAGGTATAGATTCTACTGTACAGATGGTATGGAGCAGTTCCCCAAATCTTGAAGCCTGAAGGTTCCTCTGCTGAGTGGGAAGATACCAGTGAGGACTATGATAGGTTACAGATCTTGCTTTGTCCCTAAGTAGTTATGCCTCTGACAAAAGGTAAAATAAGTTTCTAACGATCTTGAACATGACTTGATAACATGACAAACTATGACGAATTGACTATAAGACTGGCACGTGAAGATTTGACCAGTCAGTTTTGTAAGATTTTTGGGAAACCACAATCATCTAGTATATTGTTCCATGCTTTACCTTACTTATGTCTACCAGAAACCTCTCTGTTTTATACCCTAATTAAAGAGACATGCAAATTCACTTTTGACACTTCCGAGCTGCGTATTGGAGTGCCAACCTGAAAAAAGGGTGATTAACTTGAAGACACACCATGATTGATCAAAGAAGCACTGTTTCTCTGCAGCCTAACACTCTGCAACAATTGTAATCTACATTTTATGGGAATGAGCAGTAAGTAAAATCAATGTTTTGAAAGTGTTAGCTAAAACATTTTTGCTCTGTGATTTCAAAAAAGTTGTGCCGACTATGAGTGCATCTAAATACACGTCTCGAAAACTTGGAAGCAGACCCATTGAAACAGATGAGAAAGTTTGGTTATAATTACGGAAAACTCCTCTTTATTTACTTTCTTTCTCACCCCAAGCCGGTCCAGGACCCGCATTCCCATATAATCACGAGACAACAGTCATTTTAAGGCCTATAGATACCGGGGGTGTGGATATGCAGATGACTGGATTTGAGAGCTGTGTTTAAAGCATGGCACATAAGAGAACCCCGTTGAGTGGATAGAGACAAAGGGTGTAACACAGTTAAGGTGCTCATCTGCATAGCTCTGCCAACAATCCCTTTGTGAGCGATAATCACTGTTTTCTCTATCACACCGTGGGAAATGAAGTTCTGAACTTGTTTGGAGCATGTTAATTCCTCTAATATGAAGGCTTTGCGTTCGCTGTGAAGTTGGACGACTATGACGTTGCTGTCACCTTTCAACGCCTAAATGAGCTTGTTCTTTTAGCACGATCAGTGACATTGACTCAACGGAAGACATAAATCTGAGTTATTTGTTCACTTTTTAAGTGATCGCCTTCAGACTAACATATTAAGTAGCCCATTCCTGAGTCCGGCATCCTCATTAAACAAATTAAGCTCAAGGTGTCCTGAAATAAAGTCTATAGCTGAAGTTTATAGTCATACATCCAATTTTGTGCAATTTTTTTTGCAGTTTTATTTTTTTCAATTTTCTTTGTTTTAGGGGGTGTGAATAAAATTAAAAATTCTAAATTTTATCTTACAAAGGAAGAGTACCGGTAAGCAAAATTCAAAATTTGGATGCAAATTATTAAAACAAATCTTTTTTTTACAAAATAAAAAAAATTGTATCTAAAATAAATAATAAGTAAAATGCAAAAATTGGAAGTAAACAAATCTTTTTTTTTACTTACCCTTCATTTAGGAGTATTTCTTCGCTGTAGCCTTTAAAAAAAGACAAGGAGGTTGAACCAAAAACTCCAATAAACTACATCAGTGTTTGCCAAAAACATAACCAGTTAATACTTTTATTTCAATGCAGTGTTATTTTAGACCAATGAAAAATTTGCATATGCAGATTTGCAGGTGCTCGGGAAGTTTTAATTTGGTAGATTATTTTGGAAAAGAGTAAGCAAATTTTGCCAAAACAATGGGAACACAATCAATTTTAGTTTTGCAAAATATGTTGTAATACATTAAATATTAATGAGGACAATTTAATACCTTTTGTGATACACAAGTCTATTTTTTAACTATATAAGACTTTTAAATACCTACTAATGAAAGGATTCAAAATTTAATCACTTGCGGATTTTAGAAAAAAAAAAAATAAATTTAATATATAATCCTGTAGATTTCAAAATAAGGGATTTATGTTTTTTACACAACTTTTTTTGATCGCTTAAGAATAATGTGTTCAACTTTTTGCAATTCTATTTTGCTAATTTTTGTAATTTATTTTCTCAAGAAAAATGTTAACCCTCTATCTTTTTGTTTTAAAAAGTTTTTTCAATTTTAAATATAATTTGAAACATTTTGAAAAAAAGGAATTGTTAAAGAAAGTAAATAGAAATCTTAAATTCTATTGATATAATTACACTTTGATACTTTAAGTGAACATAATTTTACAAGGGTTTGTTTGCAATCACCGTTGACTATACATAATGATGGAATGATTACGGGTTCCTCGTCTGACAAACCTACCAAACCTAGGCAGATTAACTTGATCTCGAAGGTTGCACGGAGCACAATTAGGATTCTAATCACTTCCGAAGTTGCGCGTAGAAGAGTTCAAACCTTTCAAACTCTTATTAAGATGTTCCGTGTAGAAATGTTATATTCCCTTTCATTTTTAACACTGGTACTTTTTCATTTTCAAATGATAAAAAAAAGTTTTAAAAAAGCTAAAGATTAAAATACTTTGAGATCAGATACATGGTCTGTAAAAATGTAATATATGTTTCTGTCTTGTCCGTAGAGGGAAATTCCACTGGGCTGCGTCTATGATCTTCTTAGTTTGCCGGAGGGCAAAATAAGTCTGAAACCGAAATGTAATTTTTTTTCTCCCTTTTCCGCGATCTGTTTATCATAGGATGTGATGTATAAATGAAGCATTGAACATTTTTTCTGCTAATTTAAATGTATGTTTATCTCACCGTCTCACCTCCAATGAAGCCTTTGAGAAAGGGTTAAGTGACCAATGATCAATTATTATTGAGAACCAATCAATGGCGTAATCTCCATAATTGTGCACATTTACACACAACGCACAAGCAAGAGAAACAAAGCCGCTCTTCTAGCTCTGCCTTGTTAGCAGTAATTTGTTAACACGACGTCTAAAAAAAGCAGCCGCAGCTGGTAGCACAAATGTGTTCTCAGTATTCAGGCCTTCACCGTGATTCGGTGATAAATGTATGGAATCAGATTCTTGCTAAAAACTACAATTACAGGTGATATACGGATCGAAATCACAGGGCTGGATTGTCGAAGAAAATTGTCCTAATGATGGGTTTTCGGAATGGGGATGCAGCTCTTTTCATTTTGTGTGACGGGTTCTGAGCGCAGCTGCACCTGCCGTGTGCCGTATTCTGCCGCACTTAATGATATCGGATGATATCATTAGGCAAAGTGTTCATAAACAGATGTTGAGCCTGTGCCTAAATGCTGTCAGATGAGCGCTTGCTGGCCTGAAACAGTATTATTTATATAGAACATTTACGTTTGTTATGTTAATAACCCCTCTATTAGCTCTCTAGATGTTACGATAGGAATGAAAATGCAGTTAATATGAATAACAGCCTCTTTACTCTTTGTACACTAGTTGAGTGCAACTTTTCCAGAAATAAATAAAATTCTTCTTTCCCCCAACCAATACCCTTGGAAAATCTCTCTTGAGTGGCATGATAGTTTGCTTGGCATTGCTGGATTCTTTTCTCGTAGTGAGGTCCAAAAGGGTCAATGTCTCCTTCATTGGTGGCCATAAAGGTTCACCGTTGGTGTAAAACATCAATGACTAATTTTGGTGGGTTTGGCAAAGTTAGGAAGACCTGTTTTTAGTTATGTCCAAAAGCTGTAGGATTTTACTGCTGTCCCAAACTTATTTCAAAGGGGTTGTTCAGTTTAGACTTTCTTTTTTTGTTATAAAGGTGATCCAACTATAAGCTGAGTGTTCTAATAGTAGGAACTATAGGGGAACTAAGCAGCAGATGTTTTTCGCCTCTGGAGTTCCTTACATTAGTTGTCCAGCCAACTAAATTTTACCAAAAACGCTTCCTGCTTCCACACATGTTAGATCCATGTTGGTTGAGCATTCCAAAATTGATAGATTTAGTCAATGGTCTACTATGTATCATGTCCCTGAGTTTCCCCCAAATTGTAGTCAGGCGACAAAACGATCTAGCATGTCCACTATAGGAGCACCAATCCTTTTACATAAGCTGCCCCAAGAAATGTCTGTCAGCAACTCTCTCATAGAGAACATGAGAGATCCCGGTCAGCTGAGCGCTCCTAATATTGGAGACCATTGTTTGGCTGACAGCTTGGGAAAGTATAAGGGAGGCTCAAGAATGATAAAAAAAAAGAACAGATGAAAAAAACACACTTCCCAAACTCCCATCACTGCCCTGCAGGTATCGTTGGTTCTAGCTCCAGCCATTCCATGTTGACACATCTTTTGATAACTGCAGTCACTACTTAGGTCATCACGTTGGCTGCCATCAAGGATGAGTGATTCTTCAAAATTTCTAGCTTGCAGACTCACTGAAATTGTCCAGGAAACTCGATTTGACTCAATTGTTTAGTTGCAAATCCAATGTACATTATTATGCTCTCTCCATACCCAAAAACAAGGTGGAAAATATACAGTTGTGCTCAAAGTTTACATACCCTGGCAGATTTTTTGGTTTCTTGGCCTTTTTTCAGAGAACATGAATAACACAAAAACTTCTTTTCTACTCATGGTTAGTGGTTGGGTGACGCCATTTACTGTCAAACATTGCGTTATATCTTTATAATCATAATAACAACCAAAAAATCCAAATGACCCTGATCAAAAGTTCACATTCCCTGGTGATTTTGGCCTGAGAAATGCCCAGAAGTTCAGAAGAAACAATCTCTGACAAATTGTGTTTCTTCCACTGTATGAGCAGCGCAGATCCAGAAAAACACTGTCCCTTCCAGATCCATGCACAGACTTTGACACAAATAGGTTTGAGTGGCTAATAAACATCTTCACCTGTGATCTGTTTGCTTGTAATCAGTGTGTGCCATAAAAGCTGAGTGAGTTTCTGAGATCCAGACAGATCTTACATCTTTCATCCAGCCACTGATATTTCTGGATTTGAGTCATGGGGAAAGCAAAATAAATTGTCAATGGATCTACGGAAGCAAACTATATATACACTGACCAGATCTCATCTGTTGTGGGGCTGCATGTCCTACAGGGAAAGCTGGGTAACTGTATTTTTTTAGCCCTATCTTACCACTTTTATAATACAGCAAAATAAATTATAAAGGAAATCCTGAAGAAATAACAAAAATTTGGATTCAAGCAAATCTATTCTTTTGTGAAATTCAATTTGTTTTTCCTTGAATCGATTAGCTCGTGTTTATGTGCAACATATCCTACAGGGTGGGCCATTTATATGGCATTAACCTAAATAAAATGGGAACGGTTGGCTATATTAAATTCCTGTTTGTGGTGTATTAGTATATGGGGGGGGGAAACTTTTCCAGATGGGTGGTGACCATGGGGCCATTTTGAAATTGGCCATTTTGGATCCACTTTATTTAGGTGTATCCATATAAATGGCCCAGCCTGTGTGTTTACCTGTAAACATTGTAAGCTTGATGAACAGAGAACCGTGAGACACTGGGGAAGCATTGGCACAGAAGTGATGGATTGCTGAAGTAAGGATTCTGAGATTTAAAAATAAAATGTTGGTGGTTGGAAAACCCCTACAAGTAATGCACGTTAAGGAGAAACATGCACAACTTGAAAAGCTAATAACCTGCAGATGTAAGGTTAAATTCTGCAGTGAATAGCATTTCAATTCTTGTTAGCCAGCTTAACGGAGCAGCGGCTCCAGTGAGAAAATGAAGTTATATTCTCCCTATGGCCTCTTTCTCCCATGGGGCTGTGCAGCTCGCTGTTATATAGTCATGTTCACTACACACTTGCAAGCAAGTGGAACAATTCAATCAAAGTGCTGGGGCATGATTACAACATGTTTACTGTGTAGCAAGTTCTGACTGTAGACTGTCCCTGAACCGCTATGATGACAAGAAGAAAGTGGCTGCAGGGAGGATATAACTTAATTTCTTCCTATAGCTATGTTCCAATAAGCCAGCTTCTTTTTACCAACGGATTATTTTCATATTTGCTGGTATAGTGTTTTTGGATGTAACAGGTTCCTTCTAAAATTAATGGACTATTTGCATAATACGCAAATGTTTTTGATTCTTCAGGGAGACCTCCTTTTTAGCCTTTTCCCCTCTGTACAGTAGACAAGAGTCCAGAACAAGAATCTCCTCTATTAATGCAGAACTTACTAAAAAGGTGTATACAAATGGTTTATTTAACTTCATAAACTCTTCAAGTTGTACAATCATTGCAAATAGAGATGAACCTATCTGAAAAATAATTGAATTTGCCTGTTCGCACTAATTTTACTAAGATCTGTAACATGTAAATGTTACTTATGCTCATCCTTTGCTCCCATCTCCACTGCTCCCGATACTCAATGCTGGCTGGTCCTCCGCACTTTCGTGTCACATGTCCCACTTGTTCCCCCTAGGACGGATTTTAAGCTTCAAGTAGGCCCCAGTGCTGTTAACCCCATCCAGAAGCCCTGGCCTATAGGCTGGAGATTCAGTGCAACAAAAGGCATGGAGGACTGACCAGTGGATAGGAACACTGGATAAAATAGTTTATTTGAATAAAGACTTCCCCCACACTCGCTCATTAATTAATTTAAAAAGTCCTTAAAGTTCCGATGTCAACCAATGGTGTAATGTTTCATGACGTCCATTGATTCCTATGGACAATAGGTCCATAGATTACTTCATGGTCGGCGTCAGGAACAGAATTTCAATGAGCATGAGAAATTCCATGCCTACACCAAATGGAAGCTACTTCGACCTATGGAGCCTTGTTCTCTGAATGAGACTCCATAGGTCACTCAGAGTCAGCAGCAGGCCAAGATATCTCATGCTCATTAGAAATTCTGTGCTTGCCCTGTCAGTGAGTGACCTATGAAGCTCCTTCCAAGGATTTAAAGGATGTCATGGAACATTACACCATTTACATCCGAGTTTTGATAACTTTTTTCAATTAATAAATCGGTGAATGAGGGAATGTGGAGGAGTCTTTATTCAAATAAATAATTTTTTTCATTGTCTGTGTTTTTTATACCGGGTTACTAATGAGGCTGTATGACAGAATTTTCTCCATTATTAATCCCTAAACTTGATGCCAGATGTCAATTCATAGCTGGCATTAACCCCAAAAATATTACGAGTGCCTCCGCAGCAGGGCAATCGAGAAGAGTCATGGCAAAGTGCCAGAATTGGTGCATGTAATGTTGGCTGGTATATTTAGACTAGTAAAGGTCCAATAACCATAAACCTTCCTAACCTGGTAATACCAACCCACAGCTGTCTGCTTTATTTTGCTGTTATCAAAAATGGGGGGACACTCGCCATTTTTTTTAATTAGTAGTTATGTTAAACAAGGCTAAAAACATCCTTTAGTGCCCTAAAAAGCAATAAAGGTGAAAGTGCAAAATATGTAGAGGGGATTGCTTTTGTCAACTTTCTGAGAACAATTTGCGCCAAACATTCTGTCACTAGGTTCTATATAGACTCGATGCCGCGATACACCCAGCCAATTACCACCATGCCAGTAGTTGCCATACCTGTGATGGGTCCGGAAGTGACCACAGCTGAAAAGCATGTTCATTGGCTGCACTGAAGCTTTATTTGTCTGCCGAATATGAACAGTAACAGGCTATAACATGCTAGTAGATATCTGTATTCGGAGTTAGGCACCGTTCAGGTTTGCTCATCCCAAATTAGATGTTCCGACCATATGGTTTGTTTGGAACTAAATCAAACAAGTTATCCAATTAGACTAACGTGACCTTACCTGATTTATGATCAGACCCCCGTCAATCATAATGTCAAGGCTCATCTTTGTGATCCACTGACAATTCAAATAGGAATACCCCTTTAAATGCTTCTCATAAATATTTAAGTAAATAATACCCCTTTATACTATGCATTTACTATGCATGTATTCTGTGCAAAGGTGAGTAAAGTGAGACCTAAATGACAAATGGGTTAGATAAAAGATCCACAGTGATGGCTACGTTTTGTTTCATAGACCAGTTTTACTTTAACTCTCTCCCCTTAAGGAGATTTAAAGCTAAAGCTTAAAGTGAAGGTGTCTGACCCAGACACAGCACAATTAGTGTAATCGGTAAACAATATAGGGTTCTGCTTCGGCACACACAGTTATATTATCTTCATAGCTGGAACAGAAGACGATTAATCATCTGTATTAATAGAGGTAAATAGAGCGTAACCAGTCAGCTCTTCCTCTTCTCTGACATTACTTAGTTTCTTTATTCAAGTTTGTTTTTTTAGTTTAAATAGACTGATACAAATCCCCAGACAGATGCCGGGGCCCACCTTTATAAGTTTATGACATGTGTGCCCAAATCATGATGGGTCAAAATGTCACATATTGACTGCAGTCCTGGAGTTCTGCTGCTGCTTAAACCGGAGGTTTTTTCCTTTGACTCAGTCGGGGTTTATATTGAAGCCGCAGTTGCTGGTGGGCTGGTGGGCGGCTCTGCAGGTGAGGAGTGAGTCATAGCTCAGGTGGAGATGTGGGTTATGCCTGAGCTTTCTGCCCTCCAACTTCCTCAGCCTTAAATAGTTCTGCTTTCCTCCACCAGATGTCGCTGATTGAGTTCATTTTTCATCTAGGACCCATGCTGTGCAGACATGCTGCCGAAGCAGCTGCTATTTCCATTCAATCACAGGTGCTAGAGAATTGGCGGACTAAACCCAACAAGGAATGTGTGTATATGTATGTATGTAGATAGATAGATAGATAGATAGATAGATAGATAGATATTAGTGCATCTCAATGAATTAGAATACCATCGAAAAATCTATATCATATTGCCATGTTTCAGGGCGTTTCCAGGATTCCTGAAACGCATTGACTATCAAATCAATATTATATTCACCCTTTGATGTCTCATGGAATACGGCAGCGCGGTGTTTAACATTTCATCATCCCAACTCTATATGCACCACGCTGGAGACTGCAGCAGCCGTGATCTGCTTTTATAGTGGTTGTGACTCTCACAACCACACAAGGTGAAGCTCTGATACCTATTTAGGTCATATTTTATCTCTCAGACCCTTCATCCTCCCTACTTTGAATTTTCTGAGATAATGACATTTGGGTTTTCTTTGGCTGTAAGCCATAATCATCATCATTAACAGAATAAACACTTGAAATAGATCCCTCTATGTGTAATGACTCTATATAATATATGTATTTCACTTTATGTATTGAATTATTGAAATAAATTAAGTTTTTGATGATATTCTAATTCATTGAGAAGCACTTGTATATTAGAATATTACAGTATTTTTTGATGAGTATTATTAATTTATTAATTAAAAATGAATAAATAAAATAATGGTGGTTTTTTTAATTTTTTTAAACTATATATACAGTATATCCAACCATATTAAAATAGCACAGGTGGGAGAAGTAGAGGTATACAGGTACATAATGGGGAGAGATGCGGCAGCACTCTGGCCATATAGGAAGCTGACTAGCGCTTTAACTCCTGCGGCACAAGCATCATAGAAGGGCCAATAAGTAGAATGGGAGAATAAGAGGGTAGGGTAAGTTCAACCAACACCTCAACCCTGGCTTAGCAGTCAGGGACCTCTACCCTATTTGGTTTGTGATCCTCAAGAGAGTAACCATCATATTGCTCTTAACTGTTAATTGTGTTTCCACTTGAGGACACTATTATTCCACACTGTGTTCCTTAGTGCCCAAAATTGTAATTGTCACCCTATCATTTTAGTATTTATGGTGCAGAGAGATAAGGAGTTAAAACCAAGCATGTACAGAGCTATGCTGATCATTGTTTGGCGCCCCTGTGGACTAGTCACTACAGTGATGCTGCACCTACTCCACAGGTGTGGTGTCACAGTTCCCAAGTGAGAGGGGTCACAAACCCAATACTCAAAATTGTACACAACACCATCCTGAATCCAGGCTGGGGGATTTGGGCAGACCCTTTTTAGGGTGGGCCCCTTCTCCTGGCTGCAAGAGGGGTTAGTAGACGTTAGTGAAAGTTGGTGAGGAGAGAATGTGTACGAGGGCAGGACACAGGACAGAGAGCGTCCTAGGGGACACGGGAGTGGGGGATCCACCCGTGTGCCTCAATCTGGCCCGACCCAAGTTGGGCAGAGGGACAGGTTTCCGGAGGGGACCGACCCCGATCTGTTGGGAATGCTAAACGCCTCAGCCAGTAAAACGGGGGCCATTGGTTCTGCACGAGCAGTGGCCTTCAACCTGGATAATCGCCAGGTCAGGGGATGTGCCGAAGCAGTCAGCTGGGAAGGACGGAGAGTACACGGCACAGGGAAGAGCAACTAGGAAAGGCTATGAATGGTGACCTTAATCATCTGAGAACTAACCTGGCTGCATTTTGGAGGAGTACAGCACCCTGCTGGGTGAACTTGACTGATCATCAAGTAAAGGCAACACCACTCCCTGGGACTGTCAAGCTCCACCTGTGGTGAGCTTTACCATCCCGGCTGCACTATCATCTATCTCAACGGTCATATCCTGCTGCGTCGGCCACCCCTGGCCGAGTACCACTGGTGGCGTCACAAACTATCCCCTGTAAATATCCCCTTTTACTGCACGCCAGGGTCATGGAGCCAGGTCACTGCCACTGTGATTCCCCCTAAAGAACTGACTGGGGTCTGCTGCACTTGCTCAGAGTCTAAGAATACACCATACTCACATACTCATCAGCGTCAGCTGTATACTACCACTAATGCACTGATGTGTTGGTCAACATCAACCATGACTTTAGTCAATGACATTTAACCCTTTAAGTGTCATGAAAAGTAGTGATCAAAGCATCTATTAAGAGAGCAGACGTCTCTCCATCCGTCACTTTTTTGGCCAGCAAAGCACTGATGTGTTACCTACATGATTGAAACTGGCTCCAGTGTCTAATATATATTTATCATGGAAACCTCTTTCCTGGGATAGCTAATTTGTCATGACTCATGAGATACAAGGGATCTCTAGAAATGCAAAACTCAACCCAATTACAAGCAATGCATCAAAGACAAGTACACCCAGCCAGTATGTCTATGTACAAGGCTTGTCTGACTTCGCAGATGCCAAGTCACAAGATTTATTACAACCACAAAGAAAACGGGAATTTCTTAGTACATTACCTGAAAAGGATATTAAGTCGGGAATAACAAAATCATGGATTCTGCTGAATTCCTTCAAACTTGTTCTGTCCAGATTTTTATACCTTTAGTAACAAAGACAGCTTTAGAGAAATACATCTTTAAATAGAGACAACACCCAGTGTCATTGCTTTTATGAATAACACTTATAAAACTAATACAAAAACAAATTTACCAAACATTATTAGGATATAAAACTGCTTAGCTGATAAAGCAAGGTATAAAATATTCACCATAACAATATTCTTTCCTATTTAATCCCTATTATTCCATTAAGACTTTGTTTTACAGGGTCATAATGCCATAATAGAGAAGTTTTACATTGCAACATATAAAAATTGTAAAGTCATGAGATATAAAGTAATCGGGAGAACAAATGTTCATGTCCCCAAGAGGGATTAGAAAAAAATGAAAAAATAAAAATTTTGTTCATAACTGGTATCGCTGAATCCAAGTAAATGGAATCTATAAAACAGTTATTTTTTTACTGTATTTTTTACTGTTATTTACCCTGCAGAAATGCTGTTTTCAGTTACTGCAGCTGCCATAAAAACAGAATAAAAAGTGCTGAAAAATCTAATCTGTCCCCAACAAATGGTATAAATAAAAAATGTTCGCCTCACAAAAATAATTCCTCACTCAGTTTTTTGGGCTTAAAATAACAAGTTCCATAAGCACCAGGGTGGTTGAAGTTGACATCTGCCCTTGAAAATTGTACCCTTTTATATCCAATAGGTATAAAGTCTGTGCAGATACATTTCTTATTTCTGTCTGATGCTTCATTCCACTCTGAGACATCTAACTCCAAGATTGAAATAATTTGTCTTGACTCTGAATATTTTGATTACGTTTTGGCATTTTTTCCCTCTTCCAAGATGGCATCCTTTGCCTCATGTGCCCTTTGTTTTCCTGCCTTTATAAACCCCACTCCAGCCTCTAGTAAGTGGTAGAGTATTCTGCCAGTTTCCTGTTCTTGGTGGCTTCTCTAGTTCTCTGTCTTCTCCTGCTCTTCAGATGTTCTGCTAGCTACACCCGTGCCAGCGTTCCTTCTGCTCATGCTACTCCCTCTGCTGTGGCTCTTGTCTCACCTGCCTTTGCTGGCATGTAAGCTAATTGGTGCTCTATCACTTCATATGTTTAAATAGATGCTGAGCACGAGACTGTTCTGGAATTCTGGACTCTGGTAATTTGCTCTGCATCTGTTTCTGGACTTTCTAAGACTTCATTCCCAGGCCTCGCTGGATGATTTAATGTGTTATATAGACTTGCTTAAATATCTCTGTGCTTGGACTTGACATAGACTTTCTTGTTACAGCATCTCCAAGTGTAAACTGCGCTTTATAGACTACTTTCTGATTGCATTTTCCTCCTGAGGTTTTTAACAGACTTTTTGTTATGTTTTCATTCAATATCTACACTGTGTTTATGGACTTTGAGTTTCCCTCTGCACTTTGTTGTTTATCACTGTGTGTTATAATATAGACTTTTTCACCTATAAACCGTGTTCCTTTGTGTCTTTGCTCCATGCAAAAAAAATTCCTGAGTTATCCATTATAATTATTACATAACTTGTCTGTCTGCTGTCACCACTAGAGGGAGCTAAGGAACTTTATGCAATATTAGGCTTAAAGGGAACTAACCAACAAGCTTTGCCGTATAGACTGCAGGCAGTACCATAATGGCACTAGGATGCTGATTAAAATCATACCTAAAGAACAGAAATCTGAGGCTTGTTTGCAGTATAAATCCTTGTTCGAACCTTCAGAAATTACATCATTGGTGCAGTTTCTTGAGCATTGGGGCATATCTTTCTTTGTCAGGTCCTTTATAATCATTTATCCACCTGCATTGCCTCCTTTTCTTTTTTATATTTTGCACCACTCCTGCCATTAATGCTGATGGCAGCACGTGCACATTCCTATTGTGACATTGTCTTCAATAAGCGCATCAGATCAGCACATGCACATACCTCAATCTCTGCTCCATTTTACAGAGAACATTGTGGAATTGACTTGGTGGTGGCGCATGTACAGATGAAAAAGAAATGCGCCAAAGCTCATTTTCATCTCCACAGTGTCTTAAATTGGTGTCAAAGATCGTGGTATGTGCACACGCTCATTCCGACAACATTTTATTGAAGACAACACCACAATAGCAATGCACACATGCTGCCAATAGTGGTGATGGTTCACGGCGTCGCGTAAATTTAAACAAAGAAAAGGAGGCGAAATAGTGGCTGAACCACAAAGTCCCACCACAATGCTAAAGTGTCACAGAGGTGGTAATAGGTGAGGGAATGAGCAGCAAGATGATAGTAAAAAGGCAAAGGCACCTGAGAAACTAGTTTGCCCTGGACTGTGTACCAACTAGCCTGCCCCAAAGGTACCTCTGATGGTGATGAGGTTTGGACCGCCACCCTTGTCCTCAGCTCCTCAACCAGCCCTAAGCTACTCCCTCTCACCTTCCACCAAGGACTGGGTTCAGCAGCCACTCCAGCAAAGGTAAACTTTCACAGACTACAGCAAAAGCACCGATGTCCACACACAAGCTTGGTCACAGGCAAAGTGAAAACTCTAACAGCGTGCCATCTGGTAGAGGGAGAAGCTATTTCAAGGCTAGGGGAGGAGATTCCAGATGACTCACACTCAGGCTTCACTTCATCCAGCACCTAAGCACAGCACACAGCAGAACTGTCAGTAACTCATGCAGTTCCAGAAAAAAATTCACACACATTTAAACACAGCAGCTTCCAAAAAGGCTGCAGATAGTCAACGCAAATCAGCATGTGGCATAAAGACATTGCTAGATTACTTAATTTCTGAAGATTTGAACAAGATTTATTCTGCAATCAAACCTCAGGTTTCTCATGTAAAGGTATAATTTTAATCAGCATCGAAGCACCATTCTGGCACAGCCTCTATAGGGCAAGCACCTGCTGCTTGATTCCCTTTAAAGGTGATCTGCCACCAAGTCGAAATAGCCAATTTTTGTTTATATTTTATTCCCCTTGCTGAGTATTTGTTTTTCTTTTTTAAATCTACCATATAGTTTGAGTTATTGGATTTCTAATTGGTGCAAATTTTTATAGTCTTTCCTTGGGGGCGTGGCTCATGGATCCTCTGGGGCGGGTTTTTAAGCTGCTGCATCAGAATTAGCACTAAATAAAAAGACTTTTTTTTAGCACACCCCCTCACACACACACACACACACACACACACTTGGAAATCTGAATTAAAGGCAGAGGTAAAATTTGAGATTCATATTTTGCTTTACTTTCATCTAATTTGGGGTCTATTTTCATTAGTAATTTTCTTTATCACTTTATTATCAACTAACTTTACCATTTGCACTAGTTTAGTAAGAGAATGCAAGTGGGGAAACCGGTTTAATGAGATCCATTTTCAAAGGAGATTGAAGCATAAAGCATCTTTCCTGGAGAAGAGTATTTGATACCAAAATATTAAATGATAAACACAGATTGCTTAAAATCAGACAGGCCATTTAAAGAAAAGCATTTTAGCTCATGGTGATATGTAGCACCTTATTTAAATTAGGAGGTGTTAATTTGTGGCTTGAATAATATATTAATATAATATGTAAAGTGAATGGGATTGTTAATCACAGTCGCGCCTGAAACGACTTTGCTTCTGTGCACTGAATGTTAATTTTGCAAAACATTAATTTCAAAGATTTTGTAGCAGTGCTTTTGTAATTAAATATTAATGTCACATGTTATTGCGGTAGCATGTTTATAAAAGCCGGCAACACTTCAAGTTAACTCGTTTGTTTTATATTTATTCCTCCTTCATCTATATTCTCTCCCGTTTCAAAATCTGTAAGCGAGCGCCATTTTGAAGTCTATCTTTCTTTACAGACTTATTTTTCTGTTGTTATCCGGAACTGTAAACATATCATGAATTGTTTTCAGCCGCTATAATGTATAAAAAAATGTCTGGAGTCCTTTCTTGCCTTTGCTCTTGGCTCTACATATCAGAAAACTACTTTAAAAAAAACATGATTTTGCGATACTCTGTTGCGTGATTTTTACGTAATGTGTGTCTCTTTGGCCACCCAGTGGTTGTGATGGATAGGGATGGGCGGACATCCCTTTTTTCCCTGGGTTCGTGCTCGGGGTTTCTCTGTTAAAGGAAGGAAAGAGTTAATACCGCTGATATACTTACCGGGTCCGCGTTCTTTCTTCCTGGTGAGATACACAATGAGTCACTTCCGGCCACGTATTATGAGACACATCCAGCGTTTTTGGAGGGGACCCTGGTCCCTTGTATGATAATTTTATTTGTGTAATGCACCAATAAACAGTGACAATTTGAAGACGTGGTCTGGTGCCGGAATTTCCTTTATTCAAGTTTACTGTTGATCGGATCTCAGACATCCATCCGGGCACCAAGCGGCCTCAGGTGAATCCAGTTGAGCATTTCCCTACTTCATCACCTTCAGTTTGCATTATTCTTTCTGGATGTGCGGCGGCGCGGCGGCACTTCCGGGTTTTTGGGGGAAAGGTCATGTGACTGGCTCCAACAGCCAATCACATATGGCCAGAAGATAAGGGGTGGTCCGGAAGTGACGCATCGCGCGTCTCACCAGGAAGAAAGAATGCAGACTCGGTAGGTATATCAGCAGTTTTAACTCTTTCCTTCCTTTAGCAGAGAAACCCCAAAAATGAACCTGGGGAAAAAAGGGAATGTTCGCCCATCCCTAGTTGTGATGTGTTACAGTCTGTCAAGTCTTATTCCAGCATGTCATTAATGATAATGTATTATTTTTTACTTGATTAGACACTGAAGTCCAGAACAAATTTGAAGAAAATGTAAGAGTGGTTATATCTCTATATGGTGGCAGCAATGCCAAAATCATTTGTGGGCTAAATGAGGGTTTATCAGTAGAGATAAGCGATCTTTCCTCATCATGTTCGCCAATTTCAAATTTGGCTCAAATATTGCAGATTCTAATCAGAAATCTGAGCAATTTACCAAAAAATCAGGAAATGCGGCCTTGTTTGGGAAAAAAAGTAAAAAATTAAAAATGGCCCTAAAACCATTCCTGACTGGGGCCAAAACGCTCACCAGATGACCCCCTGGCTGGGAACAACAACTAACCTTACTGTTAGGAGTGTTCCTAGCCATCTGGTTTACCATTTTTTTTCAACCTGTAGAATTTTTTGCAGCTTTTACAATTATTATTTAGGCTTCCTGGGTTTGGAAGGTGTTTTGACACCTACAGGATCTGAATTTTGTAAATACTGTCAGATGTGGCAGCAACTGTGAAGTCCAGGAACCTTACAATGTCCTTAAAATATCCATTTAAGGATGGTTGTATACTGATCAGAAATCTGAGCAATTTACCAAAATATCAGCAAATGCAGCTTTGTTTGGGAAGAAAGTTAAAAATGTAAAATGACCCTAAAACGTTTCCTGATTGGGGCCAAAATGCTCATCAGATGACCCCCTGGCTTCAAACAACCTAACCTTACTGTAGGAGTGTTCCTAGCCATCTGGTTTAGCATTTTTTTTCAACCTGTAGAATTTTTTGCAGCTTTTACAATAATTTTTTAGGCTTCCTGAATTGGAAGGTGTTTTGACACCTACAGGGTCTGAATTTTGGAAACACTGCCAGATGTGGCAGGAACTGTGAAGCCAAGGAACCTTACAATGTCCTTAAAATATCCATTTAAGGATGGTTTTATACTGATCAGAAATCTGAGCAATTTACCAAAAAATCAGCAAATGCAGCTTTGTTTGGGAAGAAAGTAAAAAATTTAAAATGACCCTAAAACTTTGCTGATTGGGGCCAAAATGCTCATCGGATGACCCCCTGGCTTCGAACCTTACTGTAGGAGTGTTCCTAGCCATCAGGTCGACCATTTTCTTTCAACCTGTAAAATGCTTTTGGGAGTTTTTTAAATCATTTTTTAAGCTTTGAATGTGTTTGACACCTGCAAGGTCTGAATTTTGGAAACACTGCCAGATGTGGCAGCAGCTGTGAAGTCCAGGAGCCTTACAATGTCCTTAAATCATCCATTTAAGGCTGGATTCATAATTCAGGTTTTTTTTTTTTTCAAATCGGGAAAGATCAAGTATTTCAGCAAAAACCTGATTTTTTTCATGATCCACTTTAATGGTGTCAGTTAGAAATCTGAAGTAACAGGGCTCTACTTGACACCATTAAAGTGAATGGACAAAAAACTGGATCATGAAAGGATCAGGTTTTTACTGAAAAACCTGATCTTGCCTGATTTGAAATAACCTGAAATGTGAAACCAGCCTAAGGGCCCTTTCACACTGTTTTTTTTTAAAAAATGCCGCAGTCAAGGTAAAAAAACGCATCTGCCGCATTTTCCGCCTAATGGCTGCACTTGCGGCACACTTGAGGCAAGCCCCATGCATTTTTTATGGGGCTTGCGGTAAGTGTGCAGCAGGTGCGGCAAGTGCGGTTCCGGAATTTGTGGCAGTTGCTGCCACGGGAAAAAACGAGGTCAGATGCGTTTTTTTTCGCGGCCGCAACTGCCAGAACCGCACTTGCCGCACCTGCAGCACACTTACCGCAAGCCTCATAGACAATGCATGGGGCTTATTGCAAGCGTGACGCAAGTGCTGCCGTTAGGCGGAAAATGCGGCAGATGCATTTTTTACCACGACTGCATCATTTTTCAAGCAAAACCAGTGTGAAAGGGCCCTAAGATAGCTTAATATTTATTTTATTTTATTATTTATTTATTTATTTATTATTATTATTTTTTTTTTTTTACAAGAGCAAACCTTTATTATTCTAAATGGTCAGCAGTGTGCATAGCCATCTCTTCTACACTTATTTGGTAGCAATTTATATAAAAATTGCATATGAATTGTTATCAAACATTATTATATGCTTCTCATACATGGTCTTATAGGTCTGTTCACACTCATGAAACACTATACTATGGATATTGCTTCTTGAACATGTGTAATCACTTTATTTCATTTCATTCCTTAGAATACAGATATTTGGCATGTGCACAAGTGTTTTATATGTATCATTAATATTGGACTTGTCCGTGCATTGCAGCTCAATAGCCTTATTCAGCATTTCAAATGAATTGCTGGTGAACTGAATCAACTTATTTGTTTCCCTTATTTCTCATCCAAATATGTCAGGCTTAAATAATTACTCCACACTACTGCAAGCTCAGGTGTTACCTGTGGCATGGGGAGTGGGATTTGTAATGTAAGTCAGATGCCTTCTGTAGCCCATCCCATGGAGGGGTTAATGAGGAGCTAGGCAACAATATTGTGCAAACAATAATATTCTGTGATTGTGTCCTGACACAGGAAGAGGCAAGACCCCGGGCAAAGTCGAGAGGCACCACCGTGGAACTCGGCGCCATCTTGGCAGTGCAATGCCACGCTGCTATACTCTGTTACACTTTGCTTTCATGTGCTTAAAGTATGCAGAGATATTAATCATGGATCTACCGCAAGATATGCCAGCTCTGGAGCATGTCTTGTTCCTCACCACCCCAGGGTCAGCAGGTGCTTCAGCACCAGAACTCGAGCAGCCCACCCAGGACAAATATGTTACCTGGAGCTTCACTGCGCTTCCTGCATTGGGCCTCATATTCAGCGAGGTCAGGATCCAGCGTTGAATATCTAGAGGGTTGAGAATGCGCACATAGGGTCTTATCCTTTATAGACAGGACAAATGTGAAAAAATCAGATTTGCTCACCTGGTCCGTTGTGTAGCACACAACCAGCGTAATCGCTCAAATAATGCAGCTGCTGCAGGACTGTACATCCACAAGCTGCAGTGCTGTGATCAAGTTTTTTCGGACAAAGTACCTGTTGTCCGCGCTGCTGCCAGAGAGATGGAAATACCAACGACACAGGGCGTCTGAGTACTGGTGATAGAGGTTTATTTATACTTATAATGATTTATAAATAAACCTCTATCACCAGTACTCAGACGTCCTGTGTCATTGGGATTTCCATCTCTCTGGCAGCAGCGCGGACAACAAGGTACTTAGTCCGAAAAACCAGGATCCAGCGTTGGGCTCAGATGCCAGAAAATGACATGAGGAGCTCACAGTTAGAATGTGAGCTGCTCCCCATGCCAGCGGAACGGCAGATGTCACTTTCAGGAGGATCTTGCAGCTCGCCTGGCATTATACACCTGAGTCAGGTGCGTAGCTGTGGATTGGCAAATCTGGACTGGGTGCATGATGATGTGGAGGATGAAGAGGACATGGAAGAGGAGTAGGTAGTAGAGGCAGAAGGCCCTATTTACCAGCCTTGTGTAGCACTCCCGCAAGAGGCCTTTGACTGGAGAATGTCATGTGCGACCCCTACCCCCTCCATGTAAATACCTTATATGGCATGCATCACCCCATCTTGACTAATTTCTTGAGGAATTCGCTGGCGGATGCCATTACCAAAGAGTGGTTGAATGGCTTAAGGCCAATTACTTTGATGACAATGTGCATATGTTAAGGTGGTGGCATTCATCCAGTAGAGCAAGGTTTTGGCTTCTTAGCCGAAGAAGATAATGGTCATTGGAGCTATGTCAACGGTACACCTTGCTGCGTGATGATCTTCCCAAAAGACTCCGCTCAATCTATAACATGTAATCAAGCAGTGGTGCATGTTCACATTGCTCAAATAATGTCATTAAGTACCCTGTTTATTTTCATGCACTTTAGCTACTTACTTTTATTTATTCTAGTGTATTTGCTAATTTTTCATTTTACTTATTGTTGTTTTTGCACACAATCTGTGGGAGAGGAGATTTCCTTCATGAAGATGATTTGCAGAAAGGAGTGGTTCACAGTTGGTGTAAGTTGGGTTACCACCAATGACAACATTGAAAAAGGAAGCAGGAGGCTGACCAGGAGAGAATGATGCATCAGAGGGAAGTTAAACCTCTCATGGCTAGCCAGCCGGCTGTGCCCAAACCCAAAAGGGCTATCAATCCATAAGGGCCTGTCGGTGTAGCACAAGTTTGTCTCCTGGGGGGAGTGTTCCCTAATTTCTTCATCCTCTTCTCCAGCGGCGACCATGATGGTTTGTGCTGGGGTGCAGATGGTGGCAGAGAATGCCCCAGGAGTAGCCTCCCTGCGACCCCCACCCCGGACTGTCCGGAAGTGGATTATCATGTGGAATGGCAAAATTCATCCGGGGCAACATTCAAAAAGCTGCTCATGTCTTTCTATTCTGAATAAAGATAAGACTGACCTAAAAAATGCCTGTTCCTTGTTTAATATTTTGTTTGGCCGATTTGTGGGACTGATCCGGCAAGCCCCATTCATTCTCTCTGGGCTTGCGGTCAGGTGCGGCAAGTGCGGTTTTGCCAAATCCAGCAGATCCAGCACTTGCAGCCATGCAAAAAAACCTCGGCTAGCAGTGTTTTTTTTTGTGGTGCCGCAAATGTCGGATCCGGCAAGACCGCACTTGCAGCACCTGACCGCAAGCCCCAGAGAGAATGAATGGGGCTTGCCGGATCGGTGCCACAAGTCGGCCAGATCCAGCAGGTGCGGCGACATCTGACGGATCTGCCGCGAAATGACATTTACCGCTGATGTGAAAGCAGCCTAAGTACATAAAGTCATAAGAGATAAGCAAATCATCGTGCAGATTTTATTTTGTAAAGTACTACCATAGTGAACTGAGGCAATGATAGCTTGATTGTGACAGCTATCCAAGACTGCAGGCACAAATGGTAATCTCGAAAAGACAAGACACAATCCGCTCCTTTAGCAAGAATCCCGAGAAACCCTGACACCGTTTAACCCTTATACAGGGATCTGGATTTACAACAGGATCCAGGAGATTGCTGACTATGGAAGGGCTGCAGTTTAGAGACAGAAATGGTCAAAGGGTCAAAGATTCAAAGCCGGGAGGTCAGAAAAATGACAAAATCAGGATCTGATAGCATAGTCTGGGAGCCGGGTCAAAACCAAGATGGCAGCAAAGTACAAAATTGTAATGCAGGACAAGTGTACAAAAAAATGGACCGAAGCAAAACCGCAAAACACCAATTGATAGACGTGAGACTTGTGACGACCATCCGCTATGAGGCTGAGCTGCTGGTAAGACAGCACCCTGAGAAACCCCGAGACCCTTAACCCCTATATAGGGATCTGGAATTACAGCGGAGCCCAGGGGGTAGCTGCCTATTATGAGCAGCAGAGCAGGAAGGTCGCCAGGAAAGGAAAAATCAGGACCCGAAAACCGTAGTCAGGAGTCCGAGTCAAAACCGAGAGGGCAGCGAAGGTACAAAATCGTCAGGCTGTAGCAGTGTCGAAAATCCAGGCAAAGGTCAAAGTCAAAACAAAGAGGGCAGCTGAGGTCCAAAATCGACAGGCTGTAGCAGAGTCAGAAATCCAGGCAAAGGTCAGAGACAAAACTAAAAACACACTATATCACTGGGGAACCAAGACTATATCTGGCAGCCTGCAAGACAGGCTCCAATGTATTTGAAGGGCGCGGCTACCTCCCATAGGCTGGAGCTCACAGCCTGATGATCTCATCCGGACTGCCCCTAGAACCAGGCCAGATGGTGAAGCATGACTGGCACCAACCACCCCACTTCTGATAGAAGAACGAAGGGTGCGCCTATCAGACACCTCTGCAGGGCCCGCTCCTCTGCAACCAACATCACCCAAAGGAGAAACACGGCGGCGTTCAGCGACAGAGGCAGACGTCGAAGGAGCAGGTCCATATGAGGACAAGGCCCTCCTATCACCGGCAATATCAGCCGAAGGAATCCGGCGCCTCCCAGCGGCCGAGGCAGGAACACCAGCCACCGAGTCCAATGGCGATGTGACAAGACTTAGTCAGGGAAACTAAAAACTATTTTTGGCAGCTTGCAGCAAAAAGCTGAAGGTATATGTAGGATGTGGTGCTTTCCAATAGGCATATGCCTAGGAGTAAACCACTTTAGCTGGACAGCACAGACATTCACCGTGTCAGACTGTGAAGCACCAGAGGTCCCAAACACTTTAACCCTAATGGAATAGCAGAGCCTGTACTCACCCTCAATCCCTTTACCAAAACCAAAAATGTTCAAGAATTTCCAATGCTGGCACTAATGTCATTGCCTCCTTGCCATGTGTAGCCTGCACTGCAGTTTTATTGAACTGTTGTGCAGTGGTTTAGTATGTTTAATTTCTGTTGGTAAACTCAGAGTTAATGTCAGAAGCTGTCTATGGTTTGTAATGGCTGTTCAGATGAGTGGGTGTCTCAGGTTATGCTGCTGTTCACACCTCTGGCCTTTAAATAGTTCCCTCTTTCACCAGCAGACTTCACTGATAGAGTTTAGTCTCTGCAAGGACCTTGAGCTGAGAAGACATTAGTGCTTTGTGGGCTGAAGACTTCCTGCTGACCTTACCTGTAGTTTCCTTACTTTGTGGGAGTTGCTGTGCTTCCCAGTCCATGGGTGGTGGTGAGGGGATTTTATTCTAGGCCTGATCAAAAGCAAGGGCAAGGGTGGTGGCACAGGCATCCTAACCTTCATAAGTAATTCTGGGAACAGGGGGAGCCCGGGAACCCCAATCTAAGGGTCAGACTATTGCCCATCATTACCATCCTGCTACCTTACTTCCTTGACCGTAATTCCACTCTGACACTCCTGTTGGCAACAATAATATCATCAGCATCTGATGTTACATATTAATAGCAAATATTATTTTTTTGACCAGTAAACCAACATGAAGGAAATGGGTGGTGGGTTGGACAGGAGACAGAAACCGCATTTCATGGCAATGATGGCTCTCTAACAATGCCATTTAAATATTATTTGTCACTGTTTAAAACAAACCTTTCCCCTTTAAGCTCTTCCATTACGCTCATTTGCGCTGTCAATTTTGACAGGTTCTATGACTCACGCACAAAAATGGTCATTAGTTACTGCATCTTCAGCTTATTTAAAAAAAAAAAAAGAAAAAGGAAAGCATTCTGATGCCGCTAAAAGCCTGTAATTATTTTTTATCGGAACAGATAGTGTTGCTTGGAAGGTAATTTAATAACCTTTTGCATGTACCTGGGGAACGCTCCTCAGGGGAGCCAAGGTGCTGACATGCCTTTCAGCCGTCAAAACATGACCTTTAATAGTTGCTTGGAGAAAAGTTACCATGAAATCTAGGAATCACCACAATGCTAATTCTGTGTCTTAATGCATGCAAAACAGAAAGCAACACTACTAGCATTGTGGGAAATATTCATAGGAACCGGCCGGGAACCATGGAAGAAGATAGGCAACAAAAAAAAACAAGACGGCTGTAAAATTTTCCTCTAAAAATAGTTTTCTATATGAAACATTTTGTATCTAATAATTGCTGTCTCTTTCTTTATTCAACGTCCAGCTGGGAAAGATACAATGAGGATATTATGCGCCTGAGATGTGAATACTGAGCCCTTATCAGTTGCTGTGATGAGGATTAATCACACCATTGAATCGCAGACCTTTACAATAGTGAATGGGTCATTGTGCTATCACTTTGTGCTGACACACATCTGCAGGGACTCCGTGCTTGTAGCACTTACACTAAACCATGTGTACACAATGTAGGCGATAACTTTTTTTGGTTGGGCGGATTGGTGTTATCGTAGGGCACCATTTTTATTCTTTTTTATGTGTGGAAGGTTGAATTTTTTCAGCATGTTTTAGTTCAAATATTACAGATTATATGTATGAAATAATCTTACTGTGGATATTCTCTAAATTCCCATGTATGGGCTCTGAACGAAGGGGAGATGGAAGTCGGTGCCGGTTGGTCTTGGGGCTTGTGTGTCAAAATAGTGTCACATGTGACCCAAGAACGTGAGTTCCGACATCGTTGGAACGGTACCAACATGGGAGGTGAGTATAGACTTTCATTTTGATAGGGTTGCACATGATGGGTGAGAATGGATTGTCCAAGTAGCGGACAACCCTTGTAATAGTTGGGTGTGTTCTGTGAGCCGAACGCATATTGCAGGAATGCACCGTGATGTGGTTGTGTGTTTTTGGCACTTACTCCATCTGTATTACATTATCTTGGAATACCAAATATATATAATTTTTTCTCTTACTAATTAAAGCCAGATAATGATATAAGCAGAACCATGTGTAGACAAAGTAGGTGATAACTTTTTGGTTGGGTGTATTAGTCTTATTGTGGGCACCATTTTTATTTTTTTCATGTGCGGAAGGTTCAATTTTTTTTTTATCATATTTTAGTTCAAATAATACAGATTATATGCATGATATAATCTGACTGTGGATATTCTCTAAATTTCCAAATATGGGCTATGAAGGAAGAGTTGAAGGAAGCCAGTGCCGGTTGGTCTTGGGGCTTGCGTGACATTATAATGTCGTGTGGGATTCAAGAACTTGAGTTCTGACATCACTGTCATAGCACCAACATGAAAGGTGAGTATAGGCTTTCATTTATATTGGGGTGCACATGGGGGGGAGTGAGAATGGATTGCCCAAGTAGTGAACAACCCTTGTAATGTTTGGGTGTCTTTGTACGCCGAGCGCATATTGCAGGAATGCACCATGATATGGTTGTGTGATTTTGGCACTTACTCCATCTGTATTAAAATATTTCGGAATGCCAAATTATATATATATATATATATATAATGAAGTTATACTGTATTATAATATTTAATTTGACTAATTTAAGCCAAATAATGATGTAAGCCAGAAACCATGTGTAGGTGATGTAGGCGGTAACTTTTTAGTTGGGCGGATTGGTTTTATCATAGGGCACCATTTTTATATTTTTCATGTGAGGCGGGTTGAATTTTTTAAGCATAATTTAGTTCTAGTGATTCAGATTATATGCATAAAATAATCTGACTGTGGATATTCTCTAAATTTGGGCTCTCAAGGAAGGGGAGAAGGAAGCCGGTGACGGGAAAAGGCAACATAGGTGCAGAATACCAACACTCCAATCACTCGCAGCCTCCTTGTCTTGGAGGGGGTGATTGTTGGTATATTTTTGTGCACATAGAATGAGGTTCCTGCCTAGTCTAATATAGAGCACCCAGGGGAGAAGGCCAACCCCCCCAGCACCACAGAGCCCGTCCCCATCGTGACATCACCGCCCTCCCAATGCGATAGAATCGGGCCCGTATCTGGTTGATAAGATCTGTGATGTGAATCACTACAAGAATAAGAAGTCCCAGAAGTAGAGAGATAAGACTACAATTACTGATAGTAATTATTATTATAAGCACTACTTACTGGATAAGGGAGGTCAAACCATTCGATGTCAGGTCCATGAAATGGTGCAGTACAAAAAGGGGTAGTCAAAGACGAAATCCACTTCACGATCCGGGGTCAGGAAAACCAGAAAGACAAGAGTGTTTACAGGGAGCAGGCAAA